>CAJHQP010000866.1:0-145914 GCA_905132765.1 Moricandia arvensis
CGCTTCATCCTCCATTGCTTCTGCATAAGATCTTGGAATATATTCCTGGTCCAACTCCACAATGAAAGCTTGATGTTCTTCTGGATAATGAGCTAGAGAGCATACTGCACTCATTGGGTGAGCTACTGCTTCTGCATTGAAGTAAACCCTTGTATTAATCCAATTCGATGCTGGTCTCTTGATCCTTGTACTCCTTCTCAAAGGCTGTATCTGATTAGATTCTTCATCCTCATCTAATTGGGTTTCATCTTCTGTTGAACCTCAGAACTTGATGGCATCTCAACGTGATCATGAGCTGTTGCTGAGTCTTCAGATTGCTGTACCTGTTCCTCAGGCTGAGTTGTGTCATTGCCCCCTCATGATCAGGATGAGTGACTCCAATATTCTCCTCATCTTCAGTAGTATCATGAACTGGTGTCTTCTTGATTCCCTCAGGTTCATTTGGTAAGTGGATTCCAAGGTTTTCTAAAATTACTCTCAAGTTGTTAGCTCTATCCGAGGAAGACTGAGAGAGGTCCTTGAGATCATCCCAACTCCTTTCAATATAGTGACCTCTATACTCCATAAACTTAACATCCCTGGAGATCAGCACCTCTCTTGTCTCTGGTACATAGCACTTGTAGCCTTTCTGAGTTGGAGAGTATCCAATAAACATGGCATTTGTGCTTTTAGCCTCTAGCTTGTTTCTCTGTTCACCTGGAATCAAAACAAAACACACACACCCAAACACACGCAAATGGTCTATAGATGGTCTGTTTTTGTTGAGCACCTCATAAGGTGATATATCACTGAGCACTTTTGTAGGAATCCTGTTGATTAGGTAAGAGGCAGTCACTACTGCATCACCCCAAAACTGCTTAGGAACATTCAAATGAAACATCATGCTTCTGGCCACCTCCATTAGATGTCGATTTTTCTTCTCGGCCACACCATTTTGTTGAGGTGTGTAGGGAAAACTAGTTTGATGGATGATGCCTTGTGCTGCAAGATGATGTTTGAAGGTTGTGCTTGTGTATTCTCCTCCATTATCTGATCTAAATATTTTGATCTTGGCATGAAAATGGTTAGCAATATAGCTTTGAAATTTTTTAAAAGCTTCTAGCACCCTATCCTTAGATTTCAACAAATTTAACCATGTATACTTAGATTTTTCATCTATAAAAGTAACAAAGTATTTATGTTGTTCTCTAGATGCACAAGGGGCTGTCCAAACATCAGAATGAATAAGATCAAAGCAATTCTCATAGATAGTCACTGATTTAGGAAACACAGACTTGCAATGTTTTCCTAGAATACAAGCTTCACAATCACTTTTAAAAGAAACACTAGGCAACATGATTTTCAAGGCGCGAGAATGAGGGTGTCCTAATCTAGCATGCCATATTACATCTTTAGGTAATTCAGAAACAGAGTTTAAAGCACAAGATAAATCAGAAGCTAGCAGAGTGTCCTCAAGCAAGTACAAGTCTCCCTTGGTTCCACCTTTGCCAAGCAACTTACTGGTTTCAATATCCTGAAAATAAACTTCATTAGGGGTGAAAGTAACATGACAATTTAAATCAGTAGTGGCCTTTCTAACTGACAGAAGGTTAGAAGCAAAGGTTGGCATATAGAAAGCTTTAGACACTTTATCAAACAATTTTAGATCACCTACACCTTTTATAGGAACTTTATCACCATTAGCTATCATAACATTTCCTAAGACTGGTTTTATATTAGTAATCAAGTTTGAATCACTAATCATATGGTGTGATGCCCCAGAGTCTATAACTAATGGTCTAGTAGTGCCTAATCCATTCATTGCAATACCATCAGTGTATGAAGCATTAAGAGAGATACCAAGAGTGTTAAGGTTACCAAAGTTCTCCTTTAAGGCCTTGATGAGAGCATCCAAGTCAGACCTCTTAATGTTCTCATCAGGGTTGGACCTTGCAGTGGAGTAAGAGGAGGTTGTCGCCATGGCCTTTCCCATACCAGTGTTAGAGCACATTGATGAGCATCCAGAAGGAGTCACTGGTTCAGCTCCTTCAGTTGAGAAGTGGGCTCTAGCATCTTGGTACTGGTTCCGTGACTCTCTGAACTTGTTTGGCTTCAAATGAGGATGAAGTATCCAGCACTTGTCCTTCATGTGCCCCATCTTCTTACGGTGATCACACGTCAGGACTCTTCTATCATCTTGTTTGTAAACCCCTTTGTTTGCTACTGGTCTTGGTCCTGGTCCTTCAGCTTGGTTACTCATAACTAACTCGCCTTTGCCTCCAAATAGGACAAGAGATCCTTGTTCCTTCTGAATCTGAGCACACACTTCTTCAAGGCTTGGTAGCTTGTCTGCTCGCAGTATGTGCTTGATTAGATCATTGTAGGTTGGATTCAAAGTGAGAAGTAACCCAAACACCTTATCCTGCTCCCTCCTATCATTCAAGACTTAGGGTTCAATGGTATGTGGTCTAAGCATCGTGTAAAATCCAGCTCTGCCCACAGTGACCTAAACTTCCCAAAATGAACTGTAAAATCCATGTCTTCTTGACTGAGGGAGTATATAGACTTCTTAACTTAAAAAACACGAGTAAGGTTTGATATATTACCATAGACCTTGTACAGAGTTCCCCACAGATCTTTGGAGCTTTCACAGTATGAATAAGCTTCCAAAATGGCTGGATCCAGAGAGTTTTGGATGAGAGACAGCACCATGAAATCATCCTGAGCCCATTTGCGTTCATCAACCACCACCATCTCCTTTCCATCTTCTCCTTGGACAGTTTGTTTTAGAGCTTCTCCACTTGAGACATGACTCCATAAACCTTTTCCTCCTAGGGCAATCTTCACCAATCTCGACCATAGAAGGTAATTAACTCCCTTCAAGGTCATTGGAGTGGTCGTAGGTTTAGTGTTCTCCATCTTCTTTTGCTATTAGCTTCTGGGTAGTAAGCTGAGAGTTGAAGAGGTCGAACTAGAGAGTATAAACTTGAAAAAGAAAGTAGAATAGAGAGCTTTGCGGAAGTAGAATAGGTTTCAAGAGCTTTGAGGCTCTGATACCATGTGAGTTTTAGAGAATAAATGAGAGATTATACTGGAAACATGATGAACTTGCTCAAGAACAGCAAGAACAGCAAGAACAGCAAGAGAGAGGAGAGAGAGATCCGTGGGGGAAAGAGAGAGAGAGTAGAGAAGTGAAAAATTATATTCAACTTAAGTTTCTGGTTTTTCTGGATACAATACTTAAATAGACAATAAAATATCAACTAGAAAATACTAAGTAAAGAGCTCAGAAGAAATAAGAATAAACTAATGAACTAGGGTCCAAACTGCCTTGAGCAGGTGCACCATGCTGAAAGGGACAGGTCCCAACGTCTGTCTGGCCTTCTGGTCCTCATCTCTGGCCTTCTGGTCCTCATCTCTGGCCTTCTGGTCCCCATCTACACGTGAACCTTACTCCTCAACGTTCCTATTCTTCAGGAAAATAAAATAAGCCTTCCTAGTTGATTCCTTGCACAACTCTTCTCTTCCGTTGCTTGCAAGGCACGTTGGGTCCTTTAGGTTGTACGGACAGACTTGGTGCACAAGTCATCTTGATCCAGGTTTCATATGAGCCATCTTATTCTTATAGTTTCATCTCCTCATTTTATTGCTTCATCTCAACACTCAACTCCTTTGATCATTGCCCTCCAAAACTGCCTCTTTGTTGCCTTTGAATGCATCTCTGTCTTGGATGATTGAATCCGACCATCTCTATGTTTTTCTCTGTTTTTCTTAGTGTCTCAGGGTGTAGGAAGAGGCCCTGGCGTGCCTGAAAAGTCACGGACTTGCCTTCCTTATATGGAAGAAGGGGTGGTTACTTCTTAACCATTGCATCCCTTCGGTATCAATTCTGGCCATTGATTTAATAAATGGTCCAGATTACACCCATTCGCCTAGGGCAGTTAACAGACATCCCTGACATTCCTTACTGCCCCTAGACACGTCACACACAATCCCATTTTGGTTTCCCAAGCCTCTGGTCCAATCCCAAGTGCTCACCGGTTCATAGCCATCATTGACCAACCAACCGGCCCGATAACTGCCCGGACCCGACCCAACGGTCTGAGCTTCCAACAATCCGTCTAGCTGAGTTGAGCTGATCCCCAGCTGAGCCAGATGAGTGAGATAGTCCATCCAGCTCAGGGAGCTGACACACTCTACTTGAGCTCCAAGTGAGCTCCGTCCAGCTGGTTGAGCTTCTTCTTCGCATCACCCAGCTGTGATACACTTAGTACAACTTGATATCTTCATCTTATTTAATCCTTCTAAATCCCTTGGTCTATTTCCAGACCTAGAGTTAGTTTTCCCATGATCCATTCTTATCATTCACTTCATCGAGCTGAGTTGAGCTGACCACTAGCTGCTCCAGCTGAGTGAGCTAGTCCATCAGCTCCTGCTAGCTGAAAAACACTGAGTGAGCTACCTCCAAGTTTCTCCTAGCTGGTCGAGCTTTTTCTGAGCTGCCCCGAACTGATCGAGCTTCCCCGCGGCCTCGTCCAGCTACAAGATGGCTTGTCCAGCTCCTTTGAGCTTGTTTCCTTGTACATTTGGTTAAGTCTCAATGTCCTAAAGCCCTTAACCTTTCTTTTAGGCCATGGAACGCTTGTCTTTAGGTCACATGACCTAACTGGTGCGTGTTCTTGCGCCATGGTCCGTCCCGGTGATCTTACCAAAGATTGGGGACATGAAGGTAGTCTACTGATGGCTTTTACTTGTTTTGAACCTCAAAGTGAGCTTGATTTTGCAATACCTTTGTGGGTATGCGGTTGATCAGATAACAAGCTGTAGCCACATCATCACTCAAAAACCTCTTTGGCACATTGGCTTAAAACATTAGGGACCTTGTTACCTCCATAAGGTGGTGATTCTTTCTCTTAGTAACTCCATTCTGTTGGGGAGTGTATGGACAACTGGTTTGATGTAGGATCCCATGTTGAGCTAGGTGATCCTTGAATACATGACTGGTATATTCCCCTTCATTATCTGATCTAAAGATTTTAAACTTGGCATGATAATGGTTAGTGACATATGATTAACAGTTTTTAAATGCATCAAGGACCTTATCTTTTGAAGGTATGAGTGTTAACCAGGTGTATTTAGACTTTTCATCAATGAATGTTACGAAATACTTATTATTATCTCTGGATATGCAAGGTGCAGTCCAAACATTAGAATGAATCAAGTCAAAGCAATTCTCATAAATAATAGATGATCTTGGAAAGACAGTCTTACAATGCTTGCCTAAAATGCAAGCTTCACACTCATTAATTTCAACAACAACACCTGGTAACATCAAGTTCAAAGCTCTAACATGAGGATGTCCTAGTCTAGCATGCCACAAAGCATTTTTATTCAAAGTAGAAGAAGCAGAAGTAAATGAACAACTATAATCAGAAACATGAGAAAGCTCGTCAAGCAAATATAACTCGCCCTTGGTAACTTCCTTTCCAATCAACTTGTGGCTCTCAATATCGTTAATAGACAAAAGTTTTGATGTGAATTCATGCATATAGAAAGCTCTAGAGTTCTTAGTAAACAGTTTTAGATTACCTATTCCTCTAATAGGAATCTAATCACCATTAGCAATCATAACATGATCATTGGCCGGTTCAATATCGGTAATCAAATGGGTATCACTTATCTTGTGATGAGAAGCACCTGAGTCTACTATCAATGGCTTTGATAAGTTACTAGCAGTATGACAAGTAACATTAGGAGCATAACAAGTAAGACTTAGACTATCACTTCCATTCTCTATAGTCCTACCAGTTCTATCAGTCCTAGCAGTTCTATCAGTCCTACCATCTTTCACATTCTCTAGTCTACTTGCACTCATTGAAGCACCAAGAGAATACCTATTAAGGTTACCAAAGGTGTTAACATTCTCCTTAAGCATTTTTATGAGAGCTTCAATGCCAAACCTCGTTATGTAGTCCTGATAATTTGTCATGTTGGTGCTTCCTGTGTAGGCGTTCCATGGACTTTCTATCACTTGCTTCCCTCTTCTTGCAGTGACCACAGTTCCCATTGAACCTCATATCTTCATACTTGTTGTAAGCAGCCTTGTTTGCCATTGGAACTTCAGTCTGGTCAGTTTGGGCAACTTGGTTTGCCAAAGATAGCTCCCCATTACCTCCAGACAACCTAATAGAGCCTCGTTCCTTTTGTATCTGTGCACATACATCTTCCAGAGATGGGAACTTTTTAGCTCTCAAGGTGTGCTTGATGAGGCTGTTGTAAGGTAGATTTAGAATGAGAACGATTCCAAAGACTTTATCTTGCTCACACCATCAAGATCAACCGTTCTTGGCCTCAGCATCTCAACTTCTAACCAGAGTGCTCGAAACCTGCCAAGATGTTTAGTAAACTTCATATCTTCTTGCACCAGCCCATTTATTGCTATCTTCACCTCAAACATTCGGCTCAAGTTTGAGATGTTTCCATACACTTTCTTCAGGGTATCCCATAAATCCTTTTCGGTTTCACAGCAGCTATAAGATTCCATGATAGAGGTCTCAAGAGATCCTTGAAGAAGTGTCATCACCATCATATCCTTATGCTGCCACTTCTCAACTTCACTTGTGGCACCTTCAGATTCACCTTCTTGAGTAATGAGCTTGGGAGCCTCAGAAGATGTGATGTGACTCCATAGACCCTTACTTCCCATAGAAGTCTTCACTAGGAGAGACCACAACATATAGTTACTTCCCTTGAGAGTAATTGGAACCTTCATGCTAACACTCTCTATCTTCAACCAGCTTGACTTCAAAAGCTTGGAAACAAGGAGATCTTGAACTTAGAACACTGATGAACCGAGAAACTAGTGGAAAGGTTGAGTATTTGAAGGTAAGAACATGAAAGACTCAAGCTTTTGTAACACACAAGCTTCAAACTTCATTCTACCCGGATCTTCAAAGAATCACCTTGGATCTTCAAAAAGTTTCAAACTTGATCTTCTTCAACTGATGAACATGAGCCCAGATTATGATTAACCTGACTCTGATACCATAAGATCTTTTGATATCCTGACAGAAATGTAACCAGAAAGAGATTAAGAACAGATTAAGAAAGACTAGACTCGATTTAGACTTATGCGTAAGGGAGATTGATGAAGACTATGAAGAACATTTTGGAGACTAAGAAATAGAGAGAACTCTATGTTTTATTCATTCACTCGGGATTACACTATATAGAGAAAGCTACTAGGTTTTCCAGAAAGAAAATGAAGAAAAGATGTGGCTGTTGTTGACCTTAGGCGCGCCTAATTAAAACTGAGCCTTCTTGGCCAAGCAAATGGCTTCAGCATCTTTGACAAGATGCTGATCCTTCCAGCCTATTCCAACCTGTCCACGCGGCTCCCTTGTTCTTTTCCAACGGTTGGATAAGGTTACCTCCCAAGGAAAGAATTCAGGTTACTTTGGTTTTAACCGAATGGTAAATTCTTAGTCCAGTGCTTTTGGTCGACCTTGTACGGACTGTACGGCCTGTACGGACTGTACGGACTGTACAGCTTGTACGGACTGTACGGCCTGTACAGACTGTACGGCCTGTACGGACTGTACGGACTGTACGGCCTGTACGGACTGTACCGACAAGGTCGACCCAAAACCTTCTCCTCTCTTCCTTCTTTCTCTTAATACATGTATATACCTCAACTTAACATCTAGTAGGTGGATCTTCACAATCAAGTATCTTGCAAATGGGAAGTGTCATGTCCCCGATCCTAGGCAGGATCGTTTGGACGGACCATGGTACAAGAAGACGTACCAGCAAGGCCTTAGGGTCTAACCATGAAGTATCATGGTCCGGGAAGTAGGTTGTGTGCATCAGGAAGCTGAGACTTAACCAGGAAAGGATAGAAATGAGCTTAACGCAGCTAGAAGGCGTAAGGGAGATCTCAAAACAGGTCAGGACAGCTTGAGGCAGCTCGACCAAGCTCCGGATAAGCTCCAAGTAGCTCCGGGAAGCTTAGGGGAGCTGGACAACAGTATAGGGAGCTGGACGATGCGCGGATGAAGCTCGGACCAGCTAGGAGTAGCTCATAAGTATCTCACTCAAGGAAGGTCAGCTAGATGGAGCTGGTGGACTAGCTCACTCAGCTGGAGTAGCTAGTGGTCAGCTCAACTCAGCTCGGTGGAGTGTTATGGTCCGGGACGGTGTTATCGGGTCATGGGCGGTTATGGGCTCGGGTTAGTGTGGCATGATCCACTAGAGGATCATGGGTCTTGGCAAGTGGATCAGGGTCGTGGTCAAGGTCATTGGGCTTACGATCAATCAGCCCAAAACGTAAGGATGGGCGGTTGGGCAATTATTGCTGAATGGGTGTAAACTGCCCAAAAGACACCCTTTCGCCCAAGGCAGTTGGGGGAACCCTTCTCCTTTATATATTGGACCCTGGGCACGAAAATAACCATGATTTCTTATAGGGAAAACAGAGATACAAGCCATGGGACAGAGAGAAAGAAGGAGAGATACAAATCTGCCTTAAAGGGGATATTGTGGAGATTAAGCAACTCATCATTCTCCTACCTAAGGGAGGAAATTCCGTGGGTTTAATGGCATGCCAGGGCTTCTTCCTACACCCTGAAACACAAATAAAACCATAGGAAAACAGAGATTCATTCAAAGGCAACAAAGAGGCAGTTTTTGAGGGCAATGAAGAAAGGAGTTGAGGACAACCCTCTGACGAGTTTTGATTTCTTTTTGGCACGCCCTAGGATTCCTCTACATCCATACAATACACTAAAATAGCCAGTAGCGGATATGGAGGGCCGGAAAGAACTTCCAATGGTTGAGACAGCCTTGAAGGCAGATGTGTGTAGAAAGGCAGTTTCATTGGTACTGAAGGGGGAAGTGATGCACGACCCTTTAGTGGAGTTTAATCATGGATGACCACATCCCAGGATTCCTATGTGTCTTGGGAACACACAAAAATATCCAGGAGAGAAGGGAGAAGGCCGGACTTCACTCTCAATGACATGAACAGCCTTGAAGACAATGCAGCATAGAAAACAGTTTCATGGGAGTTCCATGGAAGGGAAGTTATGAACGAACTTTGATGGATTTTGATCATTGAAGATCAGGTCCTAGGCTTCCTCTACAATCATATAATACATGCAAATGGCCAGGGAAGAAGAGAGATGATCAGAGTTCACTCTCAAAGGCCAAGGCAGCCTTATAGGTGTATAAGGTGGGGATTAAGCATCAACAAAGTTAAGTTTGATTTGGGAAAGGAAATGCCGAGTAGAATGTATTTCAGAGGAAAGGAGAAAGAATTGGAAAGGGGCTTTAAGACTCCAGGACACACGTTCAAGGTAAAGGGTATGACCATAGAACAACGGGCCAAGATCATGGATCGGTTTGTTCAAGATTTTGGGGCGGTTTGTAATGGTTATATCCTATCTCTTCCTTGTCTGTTTAAATTACTTTACATTCATTTTATACTCCATATTGACATAAGTAAAATAATGGTTTAGTCTCGGAATTGGCTTGGTAAAGGGCCAACGTCATGTTATAAGTGGAACCAAACATGAACATGGTTCATGGGGGCTGCCCAACAGCGGTTCTCATATGATCCGAATGGATTTGGTGGATTCCAAGTATGGAAATCTCTTAGTGGTGATTTATCATGAATTTTAATTAGTTTTTGGAGCAGGTTTGAAGGATGTCATTTTTGGGCCAGAGATTCATTCTAGGGACCGACACAAGCATTGAGCTGGTGCGGTTATTCAAGGAAGGCTGTGTGTGATCTGATTATGGGTAAGGATGGAAGACCTGATCCATAGATGATGGATCAAGGTGTCTGGTCTGATTGATCAAAGGATGCACCGGTTGTAAGAGCAAGACTGATCGGGTCATCGGGACATGGTTCCATGGCTGGTTAGGTAAGTATGAAGACTCGTCAGATCTGAATCATGTGGGGTGGTTGGTGGAATGACTAAGTACCCAAGGGGAGATGTCTATGCAGGTATAAGAGAGTTGGAGGAGTTGGCAGGTTGCTGGGCACAACTAACTTGTAGCTCTATCAGCTGGATGAGCTAGTTAAACAAGCAGAGGCAGCTGGCCTTAGCTCGGTTCTAGCTAGCTGAGGTGAGTCAGCTCGATGAGCTAAATGAGCTAGCTAAGTCAGCTAAGAGGATGAGCTAAACAATTCAGCTGGACCTATGAGCTAACAAGCTCCGTGGATGTGGCCAAGGTATGACTTAGAAAATACTTGGATAAAGTAGTATCTTGATAGGATGCTGGTAAAATGGTTTAGGGGTATGGAACCTCAGAATTGTATGACTTGTACCATGTAAGGATTGGTCTATAAGCTGTAAGGTAGTTAAGTGAACTAACCAAGGCATTGACGATTAGATTGGATAAGTGTTAGATTGGTTTTAGACCAATGGTTAAAATAGTATAATCCGCTGCATATGAGTTGAACTGATCTAAGCTAGGGAATGACTAAGGTAGTCTTGAACTAAGATCTATGTTAGCCCAAGATAAAGGGCGAAAAATTTAGAGGTTCGGTGCGGAAGAGGACTGAGCGACGTGAGGCTTGACCGCGGCCTGGATGGCCGGATCGGGTCTTACAAGAAGATTGATAGGAAGAACACAAGATTAGTGGCAAGAAGGTTTAATCAAACCTACGGTGAGGACTATCTAGATACCTTTGCTCCGGTTGCAAAGCTTCACACCATCAGGATAGTGTTATCAGTGGCAGTGAACATTAAGTGGGGGCTTTGGCTAATGGATGTGAAGAATGCATTTATTCAAGGGGAACTTAAAGATTAGGTTTACAGGTAATACCCAGCCAAACCCAGGAAGCTTCTAACTTCCGTAGCATTCTTGGGTTGTGGCCACTCCTTGATGCATTTGATCTTCTCTGGATCCACAGACACACCCTCATCAGGGACTATGTGTCCAAGGAACCCAATACTCTTTTTCCAGAAGCTACATTTGCTGAGCTTGCAAACAACTGCTGTTCCGTCAACCGTCCCAACACCAACCTGAGATGCTTCTCATGGTCCTCCTTACTTCTGGAGTATATTATTATGTCATCAATAAAGAAGATTACAAGTTCATCCAGAAAATCTCAGAAGATACTATTCATCATCTTCATGAAGGCTGCTGGTGCGTTGGTCAGACCAAATGGCATAACCACAAACTCATAGTGGCCATACCTGGTTCTGAATGCAGTCTTCTTGATATCACTTGGTTCAATCAGAATCTGGTGATACCCTGATGCTAGGTCAATTTTCGAAAACCACTTAGCTCCTCTTAGCTGATCCAACAGCTTATCTATCCGTGGCAATGGGTACTTTGTCTTGACAGTGACCCTATTCAACCCTCGCTAGTCAATACAAAGTCTAAAACTACCATCCTTCTTTTTAACAAATAAGACTGGTGCCCCCAGGGTGATACGCTTGGGCGTATGAAACCCTTTTCCATCAACTCTTCTTGTTGTTTCTTAAGCTCGGCCATTTCGGCATGAGCCATGCGGTATGGACTTTTAGACATTGGGGACGTCCCTGGTTCCAGTTCAATTATGAACGGGTCTGCCCTGTCAGGTGGAACTCCCTGCAGCACTCGAAACACATCCTCAAACTCACTGACCAGCGGCATCCCGTCTAGGTTACCACCCTTCACCATCTCCTTAGTGGCGATTGTGGCTATATAAGCCTCTAAACCCTTCTCTAGCATCCGTTCCGCTCGGACTGCTGAAACCACTACAACACTGGAGGGAGTTTTTATTCCTTGGAACCTGTCGGGGGTCTACATCCATCCTCAAATTGCACTCGACCTCGGTGACAATATAAGGTGGCCCGATTCTTTCCCAACCAATCCATTCCCAAGATCACTTTATGACTCTTGAGGTGGACACAAATTTGATCCGCAGGCATTACCTTGTCTGTGATTACTACAGGGATGTCCTTAACCAGACCCAGGGATTCCATCCTCTAGCCTCCAGCTGCATTAACAATGCAGGACTCATCCCCAACCCCAATCTGGAACAAACCCTTCCGATCATATCTGGACTCACAAAACTATGCGTAGCTCCAATGTCGAAAAGTACGTGTGTATTCACAACACCAATACTTAAGGTCCCTACATCGACCATACTACTAAGTATCTAACCATTCTAAGTTTCAGACAAAGCAATGCTACTTGAATAAAAGAAAGACAAAAGTCAGAACATTACCAGTGATCGCCTGAAAAGGTCCATCCCCATCAGCATTCTTAGACAGCTCTTACACTCTAGGTGCAGAAGTCTGTCCATGGGTCTCAGTTGGCTTGATAGCCTCTCCATGACTCTTACTCTGGTTGCTCTGCAGCTTAGGGCACTCATTTTTCCAATGACCGCTCTTTCCACAGTAGTGGCTGCCCCCGGAGTTACCTCCTAATCCTTGTCCACGGCCCTGGTTCTGTCCTGGACAGTCCCTAGCTGCATGATCCATCTTGCCACACCTGTTGCAAGCTCCCTTGGCTTTCCAGCACTCCCCTGGGTGGCGTCTTCCACAGTGATAGCACTCAGGCTTATCACTTGAGGGTTTGCCCTCAGCCTGGTCCTTCTTCCTCTTCCGGTCACCACCAAAGTCCATTGAGCTTAGGGTCGATCTAGACTTCACCTTAGCTTCCTCAGCTAAGTTGGATTTCAACAAAGCCATGCGTTCCACCAGCTCAGAAACTGAATAGAACACACGGACTGAAGCATAGGTGCGGAGCTCGACCCTAAGGCCCCTTATGAACCGGCGCACCTGCACCTCCTCATCCTCCAGCTCTCGTCCAACATAGCGCCTGAGCCTGTTGAACTCTTCCTCATACTCCCGCACTGATCTACGGCCTTGGGTCAGCTCCAAGAACCTAGACTCCAGCCGGTCCCATGCTTCAGCTGGGAAGTACTTGCGGTTGAACTCTGTCTCAAAGTCTGAGAACCTTGTGATTAACCCATTGGACCTCTTGTCCACAGCTAACCACCAATTGTGTGCATCCCCTTCCAGGAAGTGGACTGCTATATCCTTCTGGTACTCCTCAGGACATCTGGTAGACTTGAAGTTCCTGACCAAGCGGCTCCTCCACTCGTCAGCCTCAATAGGATCCACACTTCCAGCAAAGTGCTTTGTCTTCAACTTTGAAATCTGCTCTGGCACACTCAGGCAGCTCACCTTCTTAGCTCCTCCAGCTGGTGAGTCCAGCTCAACCACTTCCGCTTGTGGTAGCACCCGGGCCTCACTAGCTGGTCCAGCTCCAAGTCTCCAATAAGCTCCAACTCGGACCCCAGCTCCAGCTCTCACATCAGCTGGCCTTCCAGCTCGTACCTCAGCTGGTCTAGCTGGATTCACTGAACCAGCTGGTGAGTTCACAAGTTGAGTGAACACCCGGGTCAGATCTATGATCTGAGTTCCCATCAGCTTCACAGCATCAAGGACTTCCTTCATGGATGGTTCAGCTACCTCAGGGACCTGGTTCACCTCAGCCTGGCCAGCTCCCACGCCTAAACCAGCTGGGTTCCCAGCTCCCACGTTAGATGGTTCAGCTCCATCCTCCTGTCCCTGCTGCTGCCGCAGCTCCACCTCGTCCACAAGGACTTCCAAAGGGTCCAAGGGTTCCTGCTGAGCTCCAGGCTCCTTGCTACCCAACTCCACCCGAGTTGGTAACTCTTGGGATGGACTAGCACCATCCACACTTGTTGTCCTGGATGACTCAGCCGCATCCTTTTCCTTCCTTGCCTTGGACTTCTTGGTAACCTTAGACATTCCAAACACAAAACATTAAGTTCCAGAGTGTACCAAACTTCCAGAACCTCAAAACAAATAGTCTAAGTTACACAAAAACTAGGACCAAACCGTGAGACCCAGCCGGATGTGTGTGAACCAAACCATAACCCCCAAATCCTAGAATCAAGCATGCTCTGATACCAACTTGTAAGACCCGATCCTGGTCCATTGAACCCCAACCAGATCCAAGTCTTAACCTAAATAATTCCAAGGTTGATTCCGGTTCTAAGTCAAATAATTTCTAAGTCCTTTTAACAAAACTGAGGTTCATTCATTTCAGAGTTAGAATCAATATCAAATAAGGGGCAAACAGATTGTATAAATATAAATCAGAGTGATACAAAGTATTCATGTGATTCAAGTTGCACAATAGGCTATCATAAGTTCATAACTTAAACATATCTACCCCTTAACCCACACACACATCCATCCCAGCCTGAGTCCTCACGGTTCCTTGGCCTTGCCACGGTCCATGTCTTTACCTGAAACCACACAAGCACAACAGCATGATAATATGTCCGATAACCTAACCACAAACCTAAGCAATTGCATGGTTCTGCGCCTAAGGACTATCTTGGACCAACTCTGACCCTTTTTCAAAAGTGGTCCAAAAACTAAATAAAATTCATGAAAATTCGTGATAAATCTTAACTAGAAAGAATCCATGGTCGGAATCACCAGAAACCGTCCCAAACCCTAAGTTCCGACCCAAACAGCCCTAAGACCAAAATATGGTTTTTGAGAAAATCAACTCCAAATCGTGTCTAGTCTTTTCCAATAATTCTTATAAATCCTAAAACATCTATCCTCAAGATTTCAAGCCAATCTAACACATAAAAAGTAGTTTGGGATCATGGAACTCATTTCTGGCCGAAATACTGTCCAATGGAACCAGCCTTATGCTTGGTCCATGGAAGGCCTTTATGATCACCAGACTCTCATATACTTATCAGGAGAGGAAGATATAAAGAGTATACAAACAGAAATGGGCGTGATCAGAGTTCCAGAGATCATAAACCACATGTTTCCACACAATGGTCCATGCCTTTGGTTTACATGATCCACACCACTGACCTTAGAGGATCGATCCTTCTGGCCACGATCCTTCTCCTTCTCCTTACCACGACCCCTCTGTCTGGTATCCATGTATGCGCCTTGATCTTCACAGAACCCACACGGTTGAGAGATCACACGCCTTAACACTTCCTCGGTTCTTGCCTTCAAACTCGGTTCTTCTATATTTTTTTGTGTCTGGAATTTGGCAGAGGTTTGCCTAGTGTTTCTGACTCCTTAATTTCTTCCAGAGGGTCTTATATTTATAGCGAAGGACGTGGGTAACTGTCTCTGGGCGAACAGGCACGAATTGGGGGCACAAAACTGCCGAAACCGCCAAACTGCCCATTCCCACCCCTTTCTGCCCAAAACCGCCCAACTGCTCTCTTGGGCGTGTGGGCTGTCTGGACATAGGCCCATATGTCCTCCTGGATCCCTTGTCCAATTGCCAAGACCCACGGACCCTTGCTGGATCAGGCAAGACCCAACCAGACCCATAACCGCCCATGACCCGTCCACAACGGCCCGGACCATAACACTTCACCGAGCTGAGATGAACTGACCACTAGCTGCTCCAGCTGAGTGAGCTAGTCCATCAGCTCCAGCTAGCTGACCTTCCTGGAGTGAGATACCTATGAGCTACTCCTAGCTGGTTGAGCTCCTTCCAGCTGGTCCGAGCTTCATCCGCGCATCGTCTAGCTGCCTATACCCTTGTCCAGCTTCCTTAAGCTTCCCAGAGCTACCCAGAGCTTAGCCAGAGCTTGGTTGAGCTGCCTCAAGCTGTCATGAGCTGATTTTAACTCTTATTTACACCTCCCAGCTGCATTAAGCTTCATTTCCATCCTTTCCTGGTTAAGTCTCAGCTTTCTGATGCAATTAACCTACTTCCCGGACCATGATACTTCATGGTTAGACCCTAAGGCCTTGCTGGTACATCTTCTTGTACCATGGTCCGTCCCAACGATCCTGTCTAGGATCGGGGACATGACAACTTTAGTTCACCTAAATCCTTGATCTCTTATACAGATTTTAAGTAAGCTTTAGTGGCTTGTATACCTTCTTTGTCACTCCATGTGATGATGAAATCATCAACATACAAAAGGATGACTACTAAACATTGTTGGCTGGTGAGAGTGAATAGAGTATGGTCTGCCTCAGATCGCCTAAACCTTTTTCCATTCAGTGTGGTACTGAGTTTATGGTACCAGGCTCTTGGTAATTGCTTTAACCAATATATAGCCTTCTTGAGTCTCAATACATTGCCTGGTTTCACTAGGTGTTGTAGACCAGGGGGAGGTCGCATGTAGACTTTATCTTCTAGTTCCCCTTGAAGAAAGGCATTCTTCACATCCATTTGCCATAAGTCTCACTTCAAGTTTGTCGCAAGAGAAAGGATGATTCTGATGGTGTGAAGTTTTGCTACTGGTGCAAAGGTATCAAGGTAATCCTCTTCATAAGTTTGAGTGGATCCCCTCATAACCAGCCTTGTCTTCTTCCTTTCTGGTTTACCATTGGCTAAGTACTTGATGGTGAAGATCCATCTACTTGTTACTGCCTTCTTCCCTTTTGGTAGTTCAGTCTCATACCAAGTGTCATTGTTTATCATGGGATGTGTTTCATTACCAACTGATTCCTTCCATTCCTTATCTTCCATTGCTTCTTCATAAGTTCTTGGTATGTATTATTGATCCAAGTTGCTCATGAGGACACGATGCTCTTCTGGATATTGAGCTACGGAGCATGTCGCTTGAATGGGATGAGCTACTGCATTAGCATTCTAGTATACCCTTGGGTTCACCCAGTTAGGTTGCCTGATTCTTGTGCTTCTCCTTAATGGCTGCACCTGATCTTCTTCAGCTTCCTCATCCTCATGGGTCTGTGGTTGAGGCTGCTCTTGGGTTTCTTCTGGACCATGTTGATCATGACCTTCAGAACCTTCATGGTTCATTGTTTCCCTGGTTGGTGTCCCCCCCATGGTGCGGCCTGGATAGGCTGTTATTCCTGGATCACTTGAACGGAATGGATAGAGGGTCAATCTAGAGGCTACTAGCACTCGGATCTGTTGATGATCTTCTCTCCTTGGCGATGGATTGCCCTAGAGATGCGTAGCTACTCAAAGACACAAGATTACCATGTATTGTCAATGATGGATCGCGAAGGAATTCCTTCCTTTAAGTGAAGATCAATGTTCCTTTAGCTGAACAGAGAAAGCAGTAATGAGGCAAGCAGTTTTGCTGAAAAGTTCTGTGTATTAAATGAATGAAACAACTTCCCAGCGGCGCCTAATAAATAGAACACGTCGTAGCCCTAATCCTAAACCAAGTTGGTTAGTCTAATCCTAATCCTAATAGAAATCCTAATCCTAAACCTAATTGAAATTGGTTAACCTTGAATTGAAATCCTAAATCTAATTGTCTTTGGTTTATTGGTTTAAATTAAGTACAAATCGAAAACATTTTAAACCAACAAGCTGGTTTGTCTTCATTCTTGATGAATTCCTCTTTTCTCACGTGATCAAACAGAGCCAGTAGAGATTTTCTCTGAGCTTTGGTCTTTGATCTTGTAATAGCTCCAGTCTAGAAGATTAAGAAAAGCTTGAGATAAACCACCCAAAAAGTCCTTAGATCTCTTCGCAAGGGATCTTCAATCTTCAAACCTTCCCTTAGATATCAAGAAAGCTTCGACCTTTACCCTTGAAATGAAGAACACGAACCCAGATTATCACTAACCTGGCTTTGATAACATGAAATATTTAGAAAATAAGAAATTAGAGAGATTGTTCTAGACAGAATCAAGAGAATCAAATAGAATAGAAAGAGTAGAGAGAGATTCGTATGAGCTTTGTGTTAGAGTTTTATTTCGGCCAAGAGAAGAAAGAAACCCAGAACTGTATGCTTTATTTCTTAGGAGAGCATTACAATATATAGAGATAGTTTACAAGGGTTTTCGAGAGAGGGAAGAGTAAAATTGTGGACCAGAAGAGAAGGGGAGCGTGTATTCAAACGTTCGACCATGGAGAGCCACTCAAATGGCATCAGCATCTTTGGGAAGATGCTGGTTCACTTTCCAGCCTGTTCGCGCCTTATCCACTATTCTTTTCACCGGATAGATCATGGTAAGTCGAGGTAAGCATCCCTTTTAACTTTTCTTTTTACCCGGGTGATGTTTTACCTTTGGTCGAGTGTTTTGGGTCGACCATGATCTGTACAGAATGTACGGCCTGTACGCCCAGTACGGCATGTACGGACATGGTCGACACAAAACCTCCCCAATCCTTTCCCTTCTTCTCACTCTCCTTAAACCAACACTTCTCCATTATATTAACTCTCTATTACACCTCAACTTAACATCCTGAAGCTTAGGCTGAGCTAAGATAAGGTCCAAGAAAGGTCTATACTGAAGAAAGAAGACATTGGAGGAGTTTGGGAGAATTTATACAATGGTGAAAAGCTAGGGATTGAAGACCCTACGGACTGTACAGACATGGTCACCCCAAAACTTAACCATCCGACCATTTAAGATCATTCTGATCTTGTGCAAACTTAGGGAGTGGAGTGTACGGACAGGAGGTCTGTACAAGCCTCACACGTGATCTAAACTGATCCAAACGCATCTATTGACTCATAAACGGTATCAATGGACTTAAAGAAAGCAATATACCGCATCCTAGGCGTGTGACAGGCTGTCCATGTGTGTTGGAAAGGTAAAGACACTTTGCCTTTACATATTGTGGCTGTTTGAAGCAAGGCATCATCTCCTCCATGCCTTCTAGCTGTTTGAAGCAAGGTAGCTGTCCAACCTTTCCAGCTTGAATAAGACTCATTAAGACCCATCGAAGTCGTCCATTTGAAATCATGAAAGCACAGCCATAGATCTTATGTTTATTCTTACAAGTTGTAATTCTTATAAAAGCTCACTGTAGCTGATTTTGCAAACTAAGCTGAGTGGGAGATTTCCCCTTTCTTGTTCATTATTATATGGTTACTTTGTCTCTCTACACTCCCTAGTCTCTCTATTCTCTGCTCTCACGAGCTCGATCTCACCCTAATTTCTTAATCTCTCTTAGTAATGTCTCATTCTTACTGCATACTCTCATCACTCTTTACTCTCTCTCACCATTATCTCTTTGTGTTCTTGTATCAAGCGACCTTATATCTAGCTCTCCATCACTCTCACACCACCATACTCAAAATATTTTAGCCACAAGAAAAGTCAGTGCTAGATCCTTCACCCACATCTCAAGCCGGCTAAGTTCAAGAAGCAGAGAGAGGCTAGAGCTCACATCTCCGAAGGTTCAAATGGTGCTGGTACAAGCAAGGAAAATGATGGTGATAAGAGGAAGAAAAGTAATGGAAAGTCTCTGGTCGCTTACACTGGAAGCACTAGTAAGAGCAATGATCAAGACTACATAAGGAGGTCTGACATTGAAGTTCTCAACAAAATACTCAAGGAGAATGGTAACAACTTTTGGTAACCTAAATGGGTATTCGCTTGGTGCTTCCATGATTGCTAGTAGTCTAGAGGATATGAATTGATGCTGTTAGGACTGATAGAACTGGTAGTATGATAGAGAATGGAAGTATAAGTGATAGACTAAGTTCTACTTGCTCTACATCTATCTTTGCTTGTCATACTGCTAGTAGCATATTGAAACCTTTGATAGTAGATTATGTTGCATCTCATCCATTATAAGTGACACTCATTTGATGAAGGATATTGAACCGGCTAATGGTCTAATATGATTGCTAATCGTGATAAGATACCTATTAGAGGAGTAGGTAATCTAAAACTCTTTAATACGAACTCTATAGCTTTCTACATGCCTGAATTCACATCAAACCTGTTTGTTGTTAAGAAATGCACTATTGATCTAAATTGTAAAGTCATATTCAGCCCTAATGATGTGAATTTTCAGGATATTGAGAGCAACCAGTTTATAAGAAAAGGAGTTACCAAGGGCGAGTTATATTTGCTTGAAGATCTTGCTCATGTTTCTTATTTTAGTTGTTCATTTACTTCTGCTTCTACTTTGAATAAGAATGCTTTCTGGCATGCTAGACTAGGCCATCCTCAAGATAGAGTTTTAAACTTGATGTTACCAGGTGTTGTTTTTGAAAATAATGAGTGTGAAGCTTGCATTTTAGGCAAGCATTTTAAGACTGTTTTTCCCAGATCATCTACTATTTATGAGAATTGCTTTGACTTGATTCATTCCGATGTTTGGACTGCACTTTGCATATGTAGAGATAATCATAAATATTTTGTAACATTCATTGATGAAAAATCCAAATACACCTGGTAAACACTCATACCTTCAAAAGATAGGGTCCTTGATGCATTAAGAAAAACCATTATAATGCCAAGTTTAAGATTTTTAGATTGGATAATGGAGGGGAATACACAAGCTATGCATTCAAGGATCACTTATCTCAACATGGGATCCTACATCAAACCAGTTGTCCCTACACACCTCAGCAGAATTGTGTTGCTGAGAGAAAGAATCATTACCTTATGGAGGTATCAAGGTCTCTGATGTACCAAAGAGGTTTTGGAGTGATACTGTTGCCACAACATGTTGAAAGCTAATGTAGAATCTGAGTATAAACGAGTAGAAGAGAGTTTGAGAGAGACTAGAAGAGATTTGGAGACTAAAGTTTGAGACTTTAATAAGAACCCATGAAGAACACTAGAGAGAATAAGAGAGACTCGAAAATGTATTGCTTGATATTAATCTGAGGTATGTGTTACAATATATAGAGAAGGAGGATTAGGGCTTAACCCTATCCGTAAACGGTCACAAAATGAAGAGAGATTAAGTGGTAAACGTGGTTCCACAAGGAAGAGAGAGCGCGCCTTAGTTTGAATACTTTGCCGAGATTGCAAGATACCTTTGGCATCTTGACCAGATGCCTTCTACTTTCCAGCATGAGCCAGCCTGTCAAGGAAGAGCTCTTCCTATGGATAAGGTTCGCTTATCTTCAGCTCTAAGTAGAAAAGTAGACGGATCAAGGTAACTCCTCTGGGTAAACTGGTTTTTACCTTTGGTCGACCTTTTCACTTTTGGTCGACCCAAAGTATACGGCCTGTACGGCCTATTGTACGGACATCCTCAATCCTTCTTCTCTTGATCCACAAGCCTTCTCTAATACTTGTAACCACATTTCTCTTTTGGTTCAACACTCCCCCTCAAGCTTGACCAATGGAACCGGTCAAGCTTGGATGCCATGAGATCTCCCTCATTAAAAACCTTACCAAAGAAAACACTCCTTAGGGATAAAACCTCAGCAAGGAAAAGAGTAAAGACCTCATGACAAAGGAGATTAGCTGCGCCTGGTAAGATCAATGAGTCCCAACCTGTGATGGATGGACTCAAGTGTCTTCTGCCTTGGAGCTTTAGTGAATACATCTGCCAACTGATCTTCACTCCGAGTGTAGCAAGGTAAGATCACTCCTTGGACTATCATCTGCCTCACCTTGTGGCAGTCAACTTCAATATGCTTGGTTCTCTCATGGAACACCGAGTTTGAGGCAATGTGGATTGCTGCTTGATTGTCACAATGCATGGTCATTGGTGTGGATTGATCAATCTCCAAATGCTTCAGTATCCCCTTGATCCAAACCAGCTCATTAGTCAGCTTCAACATGGCCCTATACTCAGCTTCAGCACTTGAGCATGAAACCACCTTCTGCTTCTTGCTCTTCCAAGTGACTAGATTCCCACCAATGAAAGTGCAATAGCCGGTTGTTGATTTCCTATCTGCTCGATCTCCAGCCCAATCAGCATCACAGTAACCCACCACCTCAGTGCTCTGGTTACATCCCATCCACACTCCTTGTTCTGGTGAGCCATTTAGATACATTAGAATCCGGTCCACCATGTTCCAATGATGCTCCTTTGGTCCTTGCATGTGTTGACTCACCTGGTTCACAGCAAAGCATATATCATGACGTGTAATGTTTAAGTAGAATAACTTCCCAACAAGCTATTTGTAAAGCTTGGCATCTTCAAATGGTTGGCTATCTTCAATCTCCCCCTCTCATGGAACTTTATATCCATCTTCTAGAGGTGTCCTAATTGTCTTTCCTCCAAGTTTACTTTCATCTTTCAACAGATCAAGTGTATATTTCCTTTGGGAAAGAAACAAACCTTCCTTGGATCTACATATCTCAATTCCAAGGAAGTATTCCATTTCACCCAAATCTTTAATCTCAAAAATCGACTTTAAGAAGTCCTTGGTTGATTGAATCCCAACCTTGTCACTTTCTGTGATGATGATATCATCAACATACACAAGAAGGACTAAAATGCCTGATGGAGTGGTCAAGGTGAAGAGTGTGTGGTCGAGTTCTGACTTCTTGAAGCCTTTCCCATTCCGAGTTGTACTAAGCTTGGTGTACTAGGCTCTAGGAGACTGTTTTAGACCATATATGGCCTTCTTCAGCCTAAACACATTTCCCTCCTTAACCAAATGCTCAAGACCAGGAGGTGGAAGAATGTAAACTTCATCTTCAAGCTCTCTTTGGAGGAAGGCATTCTTCACATCCATTTGCCAAAGACCCCACTCTAAGTTCACAGCAACAGAAATCATTATCCGTATAGTATGAAGCTTGGCAACTGGGGCAAAGGTATCAATGTAGTCCTCTTCATAGGTTTGAGTAATATCCCTTGCCACAAGTCTTGTCTTCCTCCTATCAATCTTCCCATTTGTTAGATACTTGATAGTGAATATCCATCTGCTGGATACAGCCTTCTTTCCTTTTGGCAGTTTGCTCTCATACCAAGTATCATTCTTGATCATTGCATCTGCTTCAGCACCAACCGATTCCCTCCACTCTTTGTCTTGCATGGCTTCTTCATAAGATTTTGGTAACTGACTCCCATCCAGGCTAATCATGAAGGTACAATGTTCTTAATGGTACTGGACTAGTGAGCAAACGGCTTGAGCAGGATGCTCAACTGCTTGGGCATTGTAGTATACCCGTGTATTAACCCAGTTGGATGGAGGGTTCCTTACCCTTGTACTCCTTCTCAAGGGTTGGAGTACCTCTGGTTGATCCTCCCCTTCTTCTTCCTCATTCCCATTTCCAACTTCTTCATCTTCATCTCCTTGATCCACACCTTGATCATGTTGAGAACATGATCCTTCATCATGCTGATCATCCATATCAGGTTCATTTCCCCCCCTCATGGTCAAGGTGGGGTTCATGACCATCCACATTAGCAGTGGGGAACCTTGTTGTTGTCCTCCTCCACTCTTCGGATCCTGGGATAAGTTAATCCCAAGGCTCTCCAATATAATCCTTAAGTTGGCTGCCTTATCAGAAGCCAAATCTTTAAGCTCTGCTTGGTTCTTCTCCTCATAGAACCCTCTCTCCTCTACAAACTTCAGAACCCTTGATACTAACTCCCTCCTAGTTGCCGAATCATAACACTTGTACCCATTTTGAGTTGGTGAGTACCCAATGAACATCCCCTTTGTACTATTGGCTTCCAACTTGTTCCTTAGCTCCCATGGTTTGTGAACAAAGCAAAGATAACCAAAGACTTGGAGATGATCTAAGGCTGGTCAATGCTTGTTCAGAACTTCAAATGGTGATTGATCATCAAGGACTTGGTTGGGGTTCATTTGATAAGGTAACAAGCAGTAGCCACAACATCACTCCAAAACCTCTTTGGCACATTTGCTTGGAACATCATGGATCTAGCAACTTCCATAAGGTGCCGGTTCTTCCTTTCAGCAACTCCATTCTGTTGAGGGGTGTAGGGGCAGCTCGTTTGGTGAAGAATTCCATGTTGAGATAGGTGTTGCTTGAAAGCTTGACTGGTGTACTCTCCACCATTATCTGATCTAAAAAATTTCAGCTTAGCATTGAAATGGTTAGTCACATATGTTTGAAAATTTCTAAATGCATCAAGCACCCTATCTTTAGATGGAATCAAGGTTATCCAGGTGTATTTAGACTTCTCATCTATGAATGTGACAAAATATTTATGTTCTCTCTAGATAAGCAAGGTGCAGTCCAAACATCTGAATGTATTAAATCAAAGCAGTGATCATAGATAGTAGTGGACTTTTGAAACACAGTCTTACAATGCTTGCCTAAGATACAAGCTTCACAATCATTATTCTCAAAAACAACACCTGGAACCATTAAGTTTAAAGCTCTAACATGAGGGTGTCCTAGTCTAGCATGCCACAAAGCATTCTTATTTAAACCAGAAGTAGAAACAGAAGTAAAGGAACAACTATGATCAGGTAAAGAAGTAAGCTCTTCAAGTAAGTAAAGGTCTCCTTTTGTAACTCCTTTCCCAATCAAACGACTGCTCTCAATATCCTGAAACTTCACATCATTAGGACTGAAGATAACATTGCATTGTAAATCATTAGTGCACCTCTTAACAGATAACAAATTTGATGTAAACTCAGGCATATAGAAACATCTAGATTCCTTATCAAATAGTTTTAGCTTGCCTATACCCCTTATTGGAATCCTATCACCATTAGCAATCATAACATGTCCATGCGCAGGCTCTATATCTCTAATAAGACTAGTATCACTAATCATATGATGAGATGCACCTGAATCAACTATCAATGGTTTAGACATGCTACAAGCACTATGAGATAAACCATCAATCCTAGAGTGGGTATAGACATTATTTTGATCATGATAACTAGCAATCTTAGATGCACCAAAATAATACCCCCTGAGGTTACCAAGAGTGTTACCATTGTCTTTGAGCATCTTGATGAGAGCATCCATTTCTGATCGGTGGATGAACTCATGCTCATTTGGACGGTTGGTTTGAGTTGTGTAGGTCACCAATGCTTTGTTCTCACCACCTTCAGTCTCCTGTGCTCGGTTGGATGGCCCGGCTCCACTCACACCATGCTGATCACTCCCTCCATAGCTCACATTCGCCCTTGCATCTCTGTCCTTCATGAACTTGGTTGATTTGAGGTGAGGGTGAAGGATCCAGCACTGATGCTTCTTGTGCCCTTGTCTCTTGCAATGGTCACAGTTCCCATTGAACCTCCTTTCTTCATACTTGTTCACCTAGTTGGCTTGAGGCACCTCAGCTTGGTTAGCTAAGGTAAGCTCCCCCTTTCCTCCAGAGAGTCCCAATGACCCTTGTTCCTTCTGAATTTGTGCGCAGACTTCTTCCAAGGTGGGTAACTTCTCAGCTCGCAGGATGTGTTTCACCAAGTCATTGTAGGTGGAGTTAAGGGTGAGCAACAAGCCAAAGACTTTATCTTTCTCACGCCTTTCATTGAGTTCATCAGGATCTGTTGTGCTTGGCCTTGACATCTCAAACTCGGACCATAAAGCTCTAAACTTCCCAAGATGCTTGGTGAACTCCATATCTTCTTGAGCTAGGCTGTTGATAGCTCGTTTGATCTCAAACACCCGGGTAAGGTTAGAGATGTTCCCATACACCTTCTGGAGTGTATCCCACAGGTCCTTTGCCTTCTCACAGTAACTGTAAGCCTCTAAGATCGACGGATCTAGAGAGCCTTGAAGGATGGACATCACCAGGTTGTATTCCTGGATCCACTTCACTTCATCACACACGACAATCTCCTTGTCGCCTTCATGAGTAATGAGTTTTGGAGCTTCATCCTCAAGAATGTGGTTCCACAAACCCTTAATCCCCACTGTTGTCTTCACCACACGAGACCATAGGAAGTAGTTTCCTCCCTTGAGTGTCACTGGAATCACGGTTGTCTTAGTACCCTCCATCTTGAAGATTTACGGATGAAAAAAGTGTTCTTGAGTGTTCTTCGTGAGAGATGAAATCAAAACCCAGATTCAAGTGAACCTGGCTCTAATACCATGAAAACTAAAGTAGAGTCTGAGTATAAACGATTAGAAGAGAGTTTGAGAGAGACTAGAAGAGATTTGGAGACTAAAGATTGAGACTTTGTTAAGAACCCATCAAGAACACTAGAGAGAAAAAGTAGAGCCTCAAAATGTTTGCTTAATATTAATCTGAGGTATGTGTTACAATATATAGAGAAGAGGATTAGCGCTTAACCCTATCTGTAAACGGTCACAAGATGAAGAGAGATTGAAGGGGTAAACGTGGTTCCACCAGGAAGAGAGGGTGCGTCTTAGTTTGAATACTTGGCCGAGATTGCAAGATACCTTTGGCATTTTGACCAGATGCTTTCTACTTTCCAGCACGAGCCAGCTTGTCAAGGAAGAGCTCTTCCTATGGATAAGGTTCACTTATCTTCATCTCTTAGTAGAAAAGTAGACGGATTAAAGGTAACTCCTCCCGGTAAACTGGTTTTATCTTTGGTCGACCTTTTCAGTTTTTGGTCGATGCAAAGTTTACGGCCTTGTACGGACAGTTGTACGGCCTCTGGTACAGACATCCTCAATCCTTCTTATCTTGATCACACAAGCCTTCTCTAATACTTTTAACCACATTTCTCATTTGTTCAACACTTTTTACCTGATCAATCACCCACCCACCAAGGTCTTGCAAGATCAAGCTCCGTTTGAAGTTCTAAGCAAATACAAGCCTTCAGTTGACTACCTAAGGGTGTTTGGGTTCTTGAGGTATGTGCCAATTCCGGGAGAGATGAGAAAAGGTTGTCGGCTAAGAGTACAAAGGCAATGTTCATTGGCTATTCCACACACAGATGGGATACAAGTGATATGATCATGTGGCAAGAAGGGTTCTGGTGTCTAGAGATTTGGAGTTTATAGAAGCAAGGGAGTACTATGAGGAGAAGAATCAAGAAGAGTTTAAAGACCTTACCTCGGATAAGGCAGAAACCCTAAGAATCATTTTGGAAGGTCTCGCTATTGAAGTCACCAAGAACCCGAATGGAAATGGTCTTACAGGGACAAGTGAAGAAAACCAGTCTCCCCACCTTGGTCATGAGGGGGAAAATACTGAAAACCAGGAAGGTGAAAGCTCAGATAGTCATGGAGAATTTGATTCTGGTCGAGAGGAGTTTGACTCTCCAAAAGAAGATGGGAGTTAAGATTCTCATGATCAAGGTGGTGAAACACAAGAAGACCAAAGAGGTTTCAGGTATCAAGGGGAAGAAGATCCTGGAGATGGTGTGGTGGAACAACAACAACACCATTGAGGAGAAGTTCAAGAATAAGAAGACCACCATCAGACTACGTCCATACAAGGGTTTACTACAATGCCCAAGCAGTAAAACACCCATCTCAGGTTGTGTGCTCGTTCACAAAATATCCAGAAGAACACTGTGCTTTCATGGTCAGCTTGGACGAGAGTTATATACCAAGATCCAATGATGAGGCTATGAAAGACAAGGAATAGGAGGAGTATGTTGGTGCTGAGGCAAATGCAATGATCAAGAATGAGACTTGGTATGAAAGTGAGTTGCCAAGAGGGAAGAAAAGTTGTTACCAGTAGATGGATATTCACAATCAAGTATTTAGCAAATGGGAAGATTGATAGGAGGAAGACCAGACTGGTTGCAAGAGGTTTCACCCAAACTTATGGAGAGGATTATGCTGACACCTTTGCACCAGTTGCAAAGCTTCATACCATTAGAATCATCTTGTGTCTTGCGGTTAACCTTGTGTGGGGACTTTTGAAAATGGATGTGAAGAATGCATTCCTACAAGGGAAACTTGAAGATCAGGTCTATATGCATCCTCCACCAGGCCTAGAACACTTAGTGAAGAAAGGAAATGTGTTAAGGCTCAAGAGGCAATCTATGGTCTAAAGCAGTCTCCAAGAGCATGGTACAACAAGTTTAGCACCACTCTCAATGGGAAATTGTTCAAGAAGTCTGAACTGGATCACACCCTTTTTACCCTCTTGACCACATCAGGTATTGTATTCCTTCTTATGTATGTTGATGATATCCTTTTAGTCACTCGAAACCCTTTTATGACTCTATATAAATGTTTCGAGTATCCATGAGAAGAGTAGAACGTTCTCTCTATTTTTCAGTCTTAAAATGTTCTTCATCAATCCTCCCTACACATAGTCTCAAAAAGATTCTAGTCTTCTCTAATCTCTTATAAATCTCTTTCTGGTTACATTTCTATCAAGATATCAAAAGATCTTATAATACACAAGTATATTAAATGCACAAGCAGTTGAGCATCCTACACAAGCTGTTTGTTCATTGGTTCATTACCCTGAAGAACATTGTGCCTCCATGATTAGCTGGATGGTGGTCAGTTGCCGAGATCTTATCAAGAAGCCATGCAAGATAAATAATGGAGGGAATCAGTTGGTGCTGAAGCAGATGCAATGATCAAGAATGATACTTGTTATGAAAGTAAACTGCCCAAAGGGAAGAAGGCTGTATCTAGCAGATGGATATTCACTATCAAGTATCTTGCAAATGGAAAGATTGATAGAAAGAATACCAGGCTTATTGCAGGGGATTTACTCAAACCTATGGAGAGGACTACATAGATTCCTTTGCTCTAGTCGCCAAGATCCATACAACCAGAATAGTGTTATCTCTAGTTGTAAACTAGAATGGGGCCTTTGGCATATGGATGTGAAGAATGCTTTCTTAAAAGGAGAACTTGAAGATGAAGTATACATGAATCCTCTTCCTGGTCTTGAGCATTTGGTTAAGGAGGGAAATGTATTGAGGCTGAAGAAGGCCATATATGGTCTCAAAAGTCAGCTAGAGCATGGTACACCAAGATAGCACAACTCTGAATGGGAAAGGATACAAGAGGTCATAACTCGACCACACCCTCTTCACCTTGACCACCATCAGGTATTGTAGTCCTTGTTGGGTATGTTGATGATATCATCATCACAGGAAGTGACAAGGTTGGAATTCAATCAACCATGGACTTCTTAAAGTAGGTTTTGAGATTAAAGATTGGGTGAAATAAAATACTCCCTTGGGATTGAGATATGTAGGTCCAAGGAAGGTTTATTTATTTCCCAAGGGAAATATACACTGGATCTTTTGAAAGATGCAGGTAAGCTTGGAGGGAAGACAATGAAGACACCCCCAGAAGATGGATACAAGGTTCCATGTGAGGGGGAGATTGAAGATAGCCAACCATTTGAAGATGCCAAGCTTTACAGAAAGCTTATTGGTAAGTTGTTCTACTTAACCATCACACGTCCTGATATATGTTTTTCTGTGAACCAGGTGAGTCAACACATTCAAGGACCAAAGGAGAACCATTGGAACATGGTTAGCCAGATCCTGATGTATCTGAATGGTTCACCAGAAAATGAGTGTGGATGGGGTGTAACAAGAGCATTGAAGTGGTGGGATATTGTGATACTGTCTGGGCCGTAGATCGAGCTGATAGGAAGTCAACTACGGGCAATTTCACGTTCATTGTATTGACATGAAGAAATGAAGAGATGAATGACAATGCAATCAGAAGAAGAATGAAGCAAATGGGTGTAACTTGTAATGCAAGGTTGTCCGTACAACCTTGACCTAACTTCTGAAAGGAGAGAGAAAGGGATGAGTGAATCAGTAACTAAGTTATTTTAACCCGAAGAAGCTAACCAGACTCGCCTAACTCTCAGGGACATTGAGGAACCAGAAGGGAGGCAGAAGTCACATGCTTAGTTAAGGATTTCAATCCCTGGGACCGTTTAGGTCAGGTCACTTTCAACGCGAGCTGCACAAATTTTTCTTCTTCTGGAGTATTTCTTTATTATTCTTATTGTATTGGTGTGTCCAGAATAAGGCTTTATATATTGTTGTATGGATACCAAAGAAGGCAAGGAATTAATTTGCTCATCAATCTAATTTCTCAGTTCTCTCTCTCCTCTTTCTCTCTCGAAATCTCTTCTCCTTCTCTCTAGTTCTTTATGTTCTTCATCTTCCTCATGAAACCAGACACTTATTCTAACACATTGGTGGGAACTTAGTCACTTGGAAGAGAAAGAAGCAGAAAGTGGTGTCATACTTAAGTGCTGAAGCTGAGTATATGGCCATGTTGAAGCTGGCTAATGAGCTAGTTTTAATGAAGGGTATATTGAAGCACTTTGAGGTAGATCAGTCCACACCAATGACCATGAGTTATGACAACCAAGCAGCACTCCACATTGCCTCCAACTCGGTGGTCCATGAAAGAACCAAGAACATTGAAGTTTATTCCCACAAGGTGAGTCAAATGATAGTCCAACACTGAACACATTGTTGGATGCTATGTGAATTGCAACTTGATTATCACAATGCATTGTGATAGGTATTGGTGTCTCGATACCCAAATTTTTGAGCAGGTTTCTGATCCAAATGAGTTCACTAGTAAGCTTCCTCATTGCTTTGTATTCTACCTCAGCACTTGAACATGATATCCCCTTCACAAGCCTAATTTGCATCACAATACCCCACAAACTCTGTGTTCTTGTTGCAACCACTCCATACTCCTTTTCCGGGTGCTTCTCTTAGATATCTCAAGATCCTCTCCACCATGTTCCAGTGATGCATCTTGGGTGTTTGGATATGCTGAATGACTTAATTGACTGCAAAACACACATATGGTCTAGTGATGGTAAGGTAGATGAGCTCTCCAACCATTCTCCTATAGTGCTTTACATCTTCATAGGGTTTGTCCTCAAACTCCTCCTCACGTAACACCTTATAGCCATCTTCTAGTGGAGTCTTGGCTGCTCTTCCTCCTAGATCACCTACCTCACTCAACAAATCAAGTGTGTACTTCCTTTGGGATAGGAACAACCCCTCTTTAGACCGGCATATCTCAATCCCTAGGAAGTACTTTAACTCACCCAAGTCTTTGATATCAAATGAGGTTTTAAGAAAGGTTTTAGTAAAAAGGATACCTTCCTTGTCACTCCATGTGATGATTATATCGTCCACATACACTAGGATCACCACAATTTCTCCTTTACTGGTGACATTAAAGAGGGTGTGATCAGCTTCAGACTTCACAAAACCTCTTCCATTGAGAGTGGTACTGAGCTTGTGATACCAAGCCCTTGGTGATTGTTTAAACCAATAGATTGCTTTCTTCAGTCTAAGAACATTTCCAGGTTTGACAGGGTGTTCTAGGCCAGGAGGGGTCTCATGTAGACTTCATCTTCCAGATCCTCTTGTAGGAAGGCATTCTTCATATCCCTCTTACATAGATCCCACTACAAGTTGAATGCTAAAGAGAGGATGATCCTTACGGTGTGTTGTTTGGCCACTGGCGCAAATGTATCAAGGTAGTCTTCCCCATATGTCTGAGTAAACCCCTTGCTACTAACCTTGTCTTGCGCTTCTCTACTATTCCATCAGCATTTTACTTGATGGTGAAGATCCAACAGCTTGTCACAGCTTTCTTGCCTTTCGGGAGCTCAGCTTCATACCAAGTATCATTCACTATCATTGTATTGGTTTCATTTCCATCTGAATCTCTCCACTCCACTTGTTCCATAGCTTCTTCATATGTCCTTGGGATGTACTCCTGATCCAATTCACCAACGAACACTACATGTTCTTGTGGATACTGAGCCAAAGAACACACTGCTTGTATAGGTTGAGCTACTGCTTGTGAGTTGAAGTAGACTCTCGTGTTGATCCAATTGGATGGAGGATTTCGGATTATGTCACTTCTTCTCAATGGTTGTGTCTGAACATTTCCATCTTCAGATGGTACTTCATCATCATTCGTAGACTGATCCTCATTCACCACTGACCCTTCTTGTTTCTTATATATATCATGAGAAACTGAACTTCCTTGTTGTACATGTTGTTTTGTTTGATTCCCCCCTTCAGGATCAAGGTTAGTAACCTCAATAGCTTCATCTTCAGACTCATCCCTCATATCTTTACTTGGTGGGGCCTGAGGACCTTGTCTGGTCTCATGCTCAGGCACAACCCTCTCTTCTGTTATACTGATGCTAAGCCTTTCTATTACCCTTCTTCAAATTGTTTGCTTTATCTGATGCTGATTGAGATAGATTCTTAATTTCATCCCAACTCTTCTCATCATAATAGCCCTTAGTCTCCATAAAGTTCACATCTCTTGACAATAGAACCCTTCTTGCCACTGGATCATAAGACTTATAACCCTTTTGTGTTGGAGAGTAGCCAATGAACATAGCTTTTGAGCTTTTGGCATCTAACTTGCTCCTCTTTTCCCCTGGTATCAACACAAAGCAGAGGCATCCAAATACACGCAGATGGTCCAAAGAGGGCTTGTTGCTTTTTAGTACCTCAAAAGGAGACAGATAATTAAGAATCTTAGTGGGAATCCTGTTGATCAAATAACAAGCAGCCATGACATCATCACTCCAAAACTTCTTTGGAAAATTAAATATGGAACATCATCGATCCTGCCACTTCCATGAGATGTCTATTCTTCCTCTCAGCTACTCCATATTGTTTTGGAGTATATGGACAGCTTGTCTGATGTATAATACCATGTTGTACTAGATACTGCTTGAAGGCTTGACTTGTATACTCTCCACCATTATCAGACCGAAGAATCTTGATTTTGGCTCTGAAATGGTTGAAAACATGGGTCTGGAAATTCTTGAAAGCTTCAAGCACTGTGTCTTTAAACTGGATCAGTGTCACCCAAGTGTACTTAAACTTATCATCAATAAAGTTCACAAAGTACTTGTGATTTTCTCTAGGCAGACAGGGAGCAGTCCAGACATCAGAGTGTACAAGATCAAAGCACTTCTCATAGATTGTACTTTACCTTGGAAAGACTGTCCTACAATGCTTCCCCAAGATACACGCTTCACATCCATCATTTTTAAACACCACACCAGGAAGCATTAGGTTAAGATCTCTAGCGTGATGATGTCCAAATCTGGCATGCCATGTACAACTCCCGAGAAGTACTGATCATGCATATAGAAGATGATGGTTCTGTTCTTTTGAGATGATAGAGTTCATCATGACTGTGTCCTCTTCCTATCACTTGCCATGTCTTTAGGTCTTGAAACTCAACATCATCAGGTCTGAAGACCACTTGACAGCTCAAATCAACCGTAGCCTTCCTTACTATTATCAAGTTAGAAGTAAAATGAGGTAAATATAAGGTAGATGATTCTCTATCAAACAATCTAAGGTTCCCAATCCCTTCTATCTTAACCTTATCTCCGTTGTTTATAATTACATTCTCTGAGGCTGGATTGACATAAAAAAACAGATTCCTATCACTAATCATATGGTGACTAGCTCCTGAATCTATAATGATAGGCTTAGAGTATGTACCTGCCTTCTTTGATGAGATGATAGCCTTGGCAGCTCTAATGAAGTCATCCAAATCACTCTTGGTTACTGGGTCATCAGTTTTGATAGCACCAGCTGTACTTCTCCACACTCATTCTTCATTTGAGTCACTAGAATAAATGGTCTTCCCTTCAAATTTCTTAGATTCAATCTGCTTGAGCAAATTCCTAACCATCTTAATATCCATCTTCTTTTGCTTCAGACTCTTTATTCTATGTTGTTTCTTAGTCCTCTTGTACTCATTAAACAACACAGTTTTCCCATTCTTTCTTGGTGTGTCCTTTGTAGGTTGAACTGACTTCATTCCCTTCTCAAAGAGTGTGTGAGTGGCTTGTTCTTGTTGGATAAGCGCACACACACCTTCTACACTTGGGAGCTTGTCTATTCTAAGAACTTGCTTGATCAACTGATTGTGTGATGGATTTTGAGTATGTAGCAAACTAAAGACTATATCATGCTCTTACCTTTCTCTTAAGACTTCGGGATCACTAGAACTTTGTTTAAGCATGTTATGCTATGACCATAAACTTCTAAATTTTCCAAGATGCTAGTTGAAATCTCCTTCATTTTGTTTCAGGTTGTTGATCTCTTCTTGATTTTAAACACCCTGCTCAGATTAGACATGTTGCCATACACTTTCTAAGTGCTTCCGAGATTGAAGCTTCAAGGCTGTTCTGAATGATAGACAACACCATGAGGTCCTCCTGACCCCATTTTTGCATCATCAGCGACCCCGGTTTCTTTTCCATCCTTTCCTAGGATAGTCTTCTTTAGAATTTTGCCTTCAGTAACATGTTTTTAAAACCCTTTACCTCCACGAGCAATCTTGACAAGTCTTGACCACAGCAGGTAGTTAACTCCATTAAGAGTAACTGAAATCACCACCATTTTCTGGTTCTCCATCAAGAACTGCTCAAGAACATCCATCATCCAGTGGGTAAAAGAATGTTTCCAAGAGAGTTTAAAAAATCAGAGTGAAATGAAATAGATTTGCGGAATTAGTGACAGAGAATGAGAAGAATAAGGTCTCAAGATTTTTTTTGCTCTGATACCATGAGAGATTATGAGATTTAGAGGGAATTTACTTACTGGAAACTGGAGAACATGAAGAACAAGAGAGAGAGAGAGAGAGAGAGGGAGAGAGAGATTTCGAAAATGTAAAGAGGGAGAGAGAGATTTCGAAAATGTAAAGAGAGAGAAGGAGATAAAATGATTTCCTTGCTTCATTCAGTTCTGAGGATTACAATAATATAGAGGAAAAGATGACAAGGAAATAATAAATAAAGACTAAGCAGAAGGGACAAAATAGGTTAGACAGACTGGTGATAGTGACCTCTTGGTTACCTCTCTCCTCCTTAAGCTTGTCATGTGATATTCTTCTGTCTTCTATCCCCAACAGCTCTCTCTCCTTAATTTAAATAATTCAAGATATTCAGAAGACTTCCTACACGACATTGTGCAAGTCTCATCCATTTCTTTCCTTGCACACTAAGCTATTTTGAGAAAGAACCATTCGTACACTTTTACATACCACTCTCTCTTGGTTGATCCATAACAGCTCTCCTGATCCCTTCTTCTTATTCTTGTCATTCATTTCTTCATACTCATTTCTTCATCTCAACATGTTGAACCAAATAAGAGATGATGTTATAAACTATGGATGAAGGTTGAAGAATACTAAGGGAATGAAAAGGAAGTGAAATGGTGATGTCCGTACAAGCCCGTAAAAGGCCGTACAAGGTGGCCGTACAAGTCTTTGGTCGACGAAAGTAAATTTGGGTTGACCAAAGTTACTCCGCATAAAACCAGAGAACTTTACCTTCCGCGGATAAGCTCTTCCTTGACTATTCCTTTCTGTCTAGATGCACTGAACTTTAAGAATAAGGTTAGTCCGCGGATGGATAGACTGGCCAAGAGCATCTAGTCAAGATGCTAAAGGAATCACGCGTGTGAAGCCTCTGGTCCAAGTATTTTGAATTAGGCGCGCCCAAGACCTTGACTCCACATGCTCAGTGTTGAAACCTTATCATGTATCCATTAAGCACAGCCGTAACCTCTCCTATATATTTGTAACCCATGTCATTAATCAATCAAGCAAGTATTCGAGTCTCTTTCTTTTCTCTCAAGTGTTTCTCATTTCCATAAATGGTTTCTTAGAAAGTCTCAACCTTTAGTCTCGGATACTATCAAAATCTCTTCTAGTCTCTATTACTCGTATAAACTCACATTTCTCTTTACTTTTCAATGGACACAATCAATATCTAAAGTGTTGATGGGTAGTGGGAAATCTCGATGTTCAGGAATATACATCATTTGTAGGCTCTGAACAACATGGGCAACCTGTTAAACAAATAACTAGACACATGCATCAGTAGACAAACAAAAGACCAGAACATGGGTTTTCACCAAGTCTGACCATTAAAACACATTTAGAACAATTACATCAAGGAATGGACAAATATTTTCATGATTCTATCCCAGCAACATTCTCTGAATCCTAATCATCAAAGCTAAGCATTCATGCAATAAGACAATTCATATGCCTAAGGGCAGAAGCAAGGCAATTCTTTTCAAGACAGTTTAACACTCATAGGCAGATTCTAAACAATATTGTGAGAATAGAGATTTGAGTAACTAGGGAGTATAAGTAACCATAGAATAAGTAGAGAGTAGAGAATGATGTAACCAGAGTATTTGTAGCCAGAGAATGGGAGAACGATGGAGAATAAGTAACCTCGAAAATCAGAGAATGAGAGAATTGAGAATAAAAATATAAAATAGACATTTGCTCAAGAGTTATAATGGACATAGTTTTGCTCTGTTTTCTTGAGTTTTGCGGAAGCGTTAACAGCCAGGAGCATCCAATACTCATCAAGAGCTGGTGCTTTAGTAGCTTAAACACAATGGACCATCCACTGGACAATTAATTTATCCACTGATCATAGACATCTGCCACTGGAATAACCATGAACTGACGTTTTCCAGAGCTTGCACATGAGAACCATCAGAATAATACATGAACAAGTATTTCGTGTGGCTTAGACAAAAATGAAACCAATGGATCAAAACAGTTTGTCCACTGGACAAAGAGATGCTCCATCAAGAGATAGCTATTATCCAATGGATAAAACATAATAGTGAAGCATTTTCGAATCATTTCCCCTCTTGAAGATTGATTTCAAGAAACTAACAAAAAATTACCAATCTTACACTATATCAGAGTGGGAGAGAAAGGATTTGCTTCAACAAAAAATGACCAGAGAATGGGGTGAGTTTTTCCCAAAGAAGAGCAACTAGGCTCTGATACCATGTTGGAATTCATGAGTGTTTGTCTCACGTAAGGAGTGACTCTTTCAACTTGTGACTGAATCCCCTTCAACCATACAACACGAACTCACCATTCAAGATCAGAGACAACCAACTTGTGGTTGAACCCACATACACAGCTTACTATATAATCCATAATCCTAGACAGTAAACTGGTTATATGAAGCAGTAACTCTCTAGTATGAATCCGTCCTTGAGAAGTAACACAACACTTAGAGTTTATGTACTTAGATGAATGAGATTTAGAATCAGTAAGATAGAGTTTAAGACAATAAATAAAGAAGAGTTTAGAGGGAGTTTGACAAGTATTAGGCTGCCGTAAGAGAGACAGAGCTAAGACAGCCTCTAAACCATAATACTTAACTCGTTACATTGTGAATATTGTTTAGACACAAGCAAGGGAGAGAGAGCACACGAAATAAGAGAGAGAAACTTGTATATTGATTCTTAATACACTCCTAGGATGCTTCTCTAGTCGATGGGGTATTGATCCTTGCAAGGCGAATCGTAGACTCAAGTTCTTCAAGGTTGTGGGTCAAGTGGTGACACAATAGGTTGCGGTAAGACCTAATGATACTCCTAGGCAAATAGATTGGATATTACACACCAATTAGAATCCCTTAAGGTTCTAGATATGACACACCAGATATTCTTCGACTCAAAGAAAAAGAAAGAACACGAAGAGATTGATAAAAGATTGCTTGGTTTAGAGAAAGGTTTTCGACCCAAATATATAGAGAGATCCTTGTACATGCACATGGTCTCGGGAAAATAAGGAGACTAAATAACGCGTCTTCTCTATAGAGTTTTCGAAAACAAAACATGAAATAAAAAGCATAGTATAAATATAACATAAGGTAGGGTCTTCGTTAGTCTTGGATCGAGATAGCACCTACGAGATGTGTAAGACATGTTGTTGCCTCGTTAAAAACCTTCCTCCATAAAACCACTTGAGAGAAAACCAAGAGGAAGGAAAAGACCACACACAAAGTGCCTTGCCTAGACACTAACTCAGCTTGATGTAGAGATAGCTTGAGTGGTGGTCAAGATATATCTAATCATCAAACCTTGTCCAAAAATTTCTTCTTATGACAATTATGTGGTAAGCAAACCTCCAGTTATCTTCTTGAGTTTCATGGCTCTAGCACGGGTCGTGGGACCTTCTGGAATGATTAAGGCATTATCATCAATCGGCTGGTCCATAGTGTCATCTGGTGGATCATCCATGGTCTCCTCTTCTTCATTGGTAAGCTGGTTCATGATCACATCATCCCCTCCCTCTTGAAAAGGAATTGTCTTCAAACCTGGTTCATCATCAACAAAAAGACCAAGTCAGTAACATCAAATCTATTTGACACATCGTACTTACCTTGGAGATCAAGTTTATAAGCATTGTCATTGATATTTTGTATAATCTCAAACGGTTCATCAATTCTTGGCATCAGTTTGGATTTCCTTTCGTTTGGGAACCTTTTCTTTCCTTAGGTGAATCCAAACTTTGTCACCAACATCAAATACCATCACGTGCCTTACTTGTAAGAAAATGAAGAACAATTTGAAGAACAAGAGAGAGAGTAAAAAACTCGAGAGAGAGAGAGAGTGATTCATGAGGCAGAGAAAAGACAGATAACTTACCCTGTCTATTCAGGTTCTCAGCAATACATTATTTAAATGCATACAAACTGAATGAAGAGAAGAAGAATAAGAGTTTAAAATGTGCCTGGTCGAGGTTAGTGGGTCTTGAAAGGGAAATGACCTAAACCGCTGCTCCTTTAAGTGGAACATGTGATCTGTTCCTTTTTCGAATCCCATTTGCTTCCAGAAGTCTCCAACGTCTCTCTTGACCTCGTTACACTTCTTCTTGTCGATTTTAAACCAGTTCCTTGCCTTCCAACCCAATTTAGGTCACTTGTTTGCTTGGAAGTGAAGTCTTATATGGAATGACTTGTGTACCAAGTCTGTACGGACCAAACAACTTCAACTTGCCCAAATGCATCTCTTCTCTTTGTCTCCATCCTTTATTCATGTCTTCATGTCAAATTGCTATTGTTCGGTAAGGAGATGAAGTTCTATGTGATGTCCTACCCATGGAAGCTGGTGATATACTCCTTGGACGGCCATGACAATCTGATAGGCGAGTGGTACATGATGGATACACCAACAAGCATTCCTTTGGATTCAAAAGAAAGAAAGACAGTCCTTGTGCCTCTAACTCCTAAGAAACAAAGCTTCTATGCCAAGTCGGGTGATATCAAAAGAACTCTCTACTTTAAACAACCCGTTCTCTTACTTGTTTTTAAAAAAAAACACTCTTGAATGTTACTGAAATTGCACCGGTGTATCTGAGTGAACTTGTGTCTCTTTTACAGGAGTATGATGATGTCTTTTCAGAAGATATTCCTATATGTCTCCCACCAGTGAGAGGGATCGAGCATCATATAGACTTTGTCCCTAGTTCCACACTACCAAATCGACCAGCTTATAGAACCAATCTAGTGGAGACTAAGGAATTGCGAAGGCAAATAGAAGAAATGATGGAGAAGGGCCATATCCGAGAGAGCTTGAGCCCATGTGCAGTTCTAGTTCTTCTTGTACCTAAGAAGGATTGTAGCTGACGCATGTGTGTTGATTGGAGAGCAATAAACAACATAACAGTGAAGTATCGCCACACTATTCCGAGATTAGATGATATGCTTGATGAATTGAATGGTTCTATGATCTGTTCTAAGATAGATTTAAAGAGTTGATATCATCAAATTAGAATGAAAGAGGGTGATGAATGGAAAACTGCATTCAAAATTAAACATGGTCTATATGAATGGTTAGTCATGCCATTCGGATTAACCAATGCACCTAGTACATTCATGAGACTGATGAATCATGTCCTTAGGTCTTTCATTGGCATTTTTGTTGTTGTTAATTTTGATGGCATCCTAGTCCATAGCAAAAGCTTTGAGGATCATTTAGGTCATCTTAGGGTCGTTCTTGATGTTTTAAGACATGAGAAGCTTTATGCTAATCTAAAGAAGTGTACCTTCTGCACTGATAACTTGTTTTTTTCTAGGATTTGTGGTGAGTGCAGATGGAGTTAAGGTGGATGAGGAGAAAATTAAGGCTATCATATACTGGCCAAGTCCAAACACAATAGGAGAAGTATGGAATTTCCTTGGGTTTGTTGGTTTCTATAGATGCTTTTGTGAAGGATTGTGGCACTATAGCAGCCCTTCTAACTGAAGTGATCAAGAAAGATGTTGGATTCAAAATGGGGAGAAGCACCAAAAAACTGCCTTTCAAACACTTAAAGGGAAGCTTACTCAATCTCCTCTCCTTATAATCCCTGATTTCTCTAAAATATTTGAAATTGAATGTGATGCCTCAGGAATTGGCATTGGTGCTGTGTTGATGTAAGATAGGAAACCTATAGCATATTTCAGTGAGAATCTTGGAGGATCCACTCTCAAATATACTACCTATGATAAGGAGATATACATATAGGTGAGAGCCTTGCAGATATGGCAACACTACCAATGGCCTAAAGAGTTTTTCATACACACTGACCACGAGTCCCTCAAGTACCTAAAAGGACAAAGTAAGCTTAGCAAAAGACATGCAAGATGGGTTGAGTATATTGAGACATTTTCCTATGTCATCAAATACAAACAAGGTAAAGAGAATATAGTTGCGGATGCACTATCTCAAAGGTGTGTTCTCTTGACTACTTTAAATGCTAAATTGTTAGGCTTTGAACAACTGAAAGACATGTATGAAAAATATCTTGAATTCAAAGAATCCTATAAATCTTGTGAAAAGGTTGCTACGGTGACTATTTTAGGCATGATGGGTACTTAATTTATGACAATCGCCTTTGTGTACCTAATTGTTCTTTGAGAGATCTATTTGTCAGGGAATCCTATAGAGGATGTCTAATGGGGCATTTTGGAATTTCCAAAACCCTTAAGGTCTTGCAGGATCACTTCTTTTGGCCGCACATGAAAAGAGATGTAGAACGAGTCTGTGGAAGATGAACCAGATTTGAGGAAAAATCCTTTTCAAGTGGGAGAGGATGATGTGATCATGGACCAGCTCAACAAGGATGATGATGTATCAGGAATGTACCCATGGCCATGGACCAACCAAACACACGTAAATGATCAATTGGAGGCTTGATTTTATTTAATACCTGAAAGGGAGAGACATCTTGGAGGATTATGGTTGGAATCCTATTGATGAGGTAGCACGCTGATACCACATCATCTCCCCGAAATCTTTTAGGGACATTGGTATGAAACATTATGATCCTTGCAACCGCCATGAGATGGCGATTCTTCCTTTCAGCTACTTCATTTTTTTGTGATGTATATGGGCAGCTTGTTTGATGTATAATTTCATGCTTAGCTAGATGATGTTTGAAGGCATGACCTCTGTACTCCCCACCATTATCAGACCTAAAAAATTGATCTTAGAATTGAAATGGTTAGATGCATAGGTTTGGAAGTTAATAAATGCTTCTAACACCCTATCTTTACTTTGAATCAAAGTGAGCCAAGTATATTTTTATTTCTCATCTATGAAAGTAACAAAGTATTTATGGTTCTCCCTAGAAACACAAGGTGCCGTCCACACATCAGAGTGAACCAAATCAAAGCAGTTTTCATAGATAGCCATAAATTTTGGGAAACCAGATTTGCAATGTTTATCAAGAATACTAGCCTCAAAATTTACATTCTTAAAAGACAGATTATGTAACATTAGTTCTTAGGCACGAGCATGGGGGTGACCTATTCTAGCATGCCAGAGAAGATCACTAGCTAAAACAGAAGCAAAATTAAAAGCACAAGAGAAATCTGATCAAAGCTTGGTGTCTTCAAGTAAATAAAGCTCTCCCTTCCTCACACCTTTTTCCAGCATCTTGCTGGTCTTAATATCCGGAAACCACACATAATAAGGACCAAAAATAACTTTGCAATTAAGATCATTGGTTGCTCTTTTAACAGATAATAGGTTAGATGTAAAAGTCGGCATGTAAAATGCTTGAGACTCCTTATCAAACAACTTAAGATTCTCTATCCCTTCAATAGGTAGTCTATCACCATTTGCATTCACTACACTACCTAGAGCTGGTTTGACATCACTAATGAGCTTAACATCCCTAATCATATGGTGAGATGCTCCTGAGTTAGTTATCAAAGGCCTAGTAGTTTGAGTTGCACTGTGAATAGAGGTGAGAGCATTAACACAATTGTTACCAGAGTTTGCTTTGAGTGCCTTTATGAGGGCCTCAATTTCTGGCTTGCGGATGAAGGAATCATCATTGCGGAGTTCAGAAGTGCCTGAGAGGTTGACCCAACCGCATGTGTTGTTGATATAATGGCTCTCCCATCTTCTACCATGCGCATAAGGACATGCTCGACTGTGGTTCATGTGCTCTTGCTTCATGAGCCCTTGACTGGTTGAATTTGGGTGGTCGGAGATGAGGATGAAGTATCCAGCAGTTGTTCTTGGATTGACCTTGCTTCTTGCAAAGTTCACAAGTCATGCGCTTGTCAGCTCCACCCCCTGGTTTGTAGAAGACCTTGTTAGCTGAGATAAATTCTATCTTTTCAGCCTTACTAGCCATGGAAAGCTTTCCTTTCCCACCAAACAACCCATCAGATCCTTGCTCCTTTTGAAGTTGAGCACACACATCATCCAGACTTGGTAGATCCTTAGCTCTCAGTATGTGTTTAATAACATCATTGAAAGAGGAGTTAAGGGTGAGTAGCAAGTTAAATACCTTGTCTTCATCACACCTTACATTGAGACCAGTAGGATCAAGGGTGCTTGGCTTTAGCATCTAAAGCTCAGCCCACAAAGCTCTAAACTCCCCAAAATGCTTGGTAAAGTCCATATCCTCCTGATACAAGTTGTTGCTTGCCTTCTTTACTTCAACGACTCTACTGATGTTTTAAATGTTTCCATAAACCTTTTGCAAGGTATCCAAGAACTCCTTTGCTGTTTCACAGTAGTAGTAGGCTTCCATAATGGGACCATCCAGAGAACTTTGCAAGGCAGACAGCACCATGAAATCCTCTTGAATCCATTTGCCTTCATCTGTCACTACAACTTCTATGCCATCTTCTCCTTGTGTTATTTTTCTTGGGGCTTATCCTGAGGTGATATGCTCCCATAGACCTCTTCCACCAAGGGCAGTTTTTGTCAATCTTGACCAAAGTAGGTAGTTTAAACCCTTCAAAGTGACTGGAATGACCATTTGCTTATGTTCCTCCATTTCGGCTTGCAGTTGTTCAGTAGGGAATAGAGTGAACTAAGTAGAAATTTTGAAATTTTTGAACAATGAACAAAAGAAAGACAAGTAAAACAAGCTAGACTCTCTTTAAATCGTGAAGATATGAAGAGATATGAAGAAAAATGAAGAGAGTTGTGATGAACAGCCCATAAACTCACAAGAACAGTCCTAATATCAACTAGACAAATGTATGTTCTTCAAGATAAACAGAAAGTATAAAACTGTCATTATAAGAAAAGGAAGAACAATTTGTTTAGGAGCGAACAGAAAGTGTTTGCGGAAGAAATTAAGTGGTTTAGGAGCTTAAAGCTCCGATACAATATAAGAAAAGGAAGAACAATTTGAAGAACAAGCGACAGAGTGAAGAAACTCTAGAGAGAGAGAGAGTGTGTGTGTGTGATTCGTGAGGCAAAGAAACGAAGGATAACTTTCCTTGTCTATTCAGGTTCTCGGCAATACATTATTTAAAGGCTTAAAAACTGAATGAAAACAAGAACAATAAGAGTTCAAAATGTGCTTGGTCGTGGTTAGTGGGTCTTGAAAGGGACATGACCTTAACGGCTCCTCCCTTAAGTGGAACATGTGATCTGTTCCATTTTCGAATCTCACTTGCTTCCAGAAGTATCCAAGTCTCTCTTGACCTCGTGACACTTATTCTTATCGAGTTTAAACCAGTTCCTTGCCTTCCAAGCAAGTTAGGTCACCTGCTTTCTTGGAAGTCAAGTCTTGTACGGAATGACTTGTGTACCAAGTCTGTACAGACCAAACCACTTCAACTCGCCCAAATGCATCTATTCTCTTGATTCCATCCTTTATTCATGTCTTCATGTCAATATTCCTTTGTTTGCTTGCTTCTCATAGTACTTAGTTTTCTCCTCAATATTGTGTCTAGCCTTCTCATGAATCTGCTGAACCTGCTCAGCCTTCTTCTTACCGTCCAAACTAACTCTTTCACACTCAGGTAAAGGCAGTAGAACCAAAGGAGAGGTGGGATTGAACCAATAAACAATTTCAAATGGAGAATACTGAGAAGCATAATGCATGGCATGATTATATGCAAATTCACAATGAGGTAAGTGATCTTCCAAAGTTTTCAAGTTCTTTTTGATGAATGCACGCAAGAGTGTTCCTAGAGTTCTATTAACTACCTCGGTTTGTCCATCCGTTTGTGGATGAAATGTAGTAGAGAACAATAACTTAGTCCCTAGCTTAGACCAAGGGGTCTTCCAACAATGACTAAGAAACTTAGTATCTCTATCTGAAACTATATTTCTAGGCATGCCATGTAAACAAACAACCTCTTTAAGGAACAAGTTAGCAACATGTAATGCATCATTAGTTATATGACAAGCTATGAAGTGTGCCATTTTAGAGAACCTATCAAAAACAACAAAGATGGAGTCATTTCCGGTTCTAGTTGTAGGCATCCTACTGATGAAAACCTCTCAATGAATACACTCTAAAATTTTTAGAGGGATTAACCTTGCACCAAATGAGCCAGAAAGAAAAGATGATCAAGGGACGGGGATCGAAAGGTCACACAGAAGTTGCGGATGGCTTCTGATTTACCCTATAACAATCTCCCTTGGATATGACGCACGAAGTTTGATTGAGTTAGATTGAAGGATATTACACACCAACAATCAGAAAAGTCTTGACCAATGATATTACTCACCATGATTGAAAACATGTTTGAGAATCATTCTCAAGATTTCCAAAAAATATAACTCACAACTTATTTTATTTCATTGAGATTACAACTTATTTATAAGGAAACAAAGCTTGCAAACAAAGCTAGATAATAATTGTCTAGGAAATCACAAAACCATGCATGAAGGCGAGATAATGTTCTTGAAATAAGCATTCCTTGCATGCAATAGATAGAAACCACTTGATTTTGATTCTTCTTGGGCTTGTAACTTGATAAAAATGGGTTGGACATGTTAGCTAACACTGTGGGTCAATTTCTTAATGTCTTCCATGTCCTTATACTTCAAAAAATCAGCCCAATATCACATCAGACTCCTCCTCTTCAATCCTCTGCAAAAAGATTCGTCCTCAAATCTTGCTCTCCGAAAAAGAAAAACTTGAACACATACTTCACAAACGATCCAGCAATTTTTAGAATAGAAATAACAAAACTCTTTTTTTCTTATAGAAGATGGATAGATTAGAATGGTGAATAACAGAAGTGAATACCACTTTCAGAGTGGCTCTAATACCAAATGATGAAAACCTCCCAAGGGATACACTCTGAAATTGGTAGAGGGATAAGCCTTGGACCGAATGAGCTAGAAAGCAATAGACGATCAAAGGACGGGGATCAAAAGGTCATACAGAAGTTGCGGATGGCTTCTGATTTACCCTATAAACATCTCCCTTGGATATGACACACGAAGTTTGATTGAATTAGATTGAAGGATATTACACACCAACTCAGAAAAGTCTTGACCAATGGAAATTACTCATCATGATCGAAAACATGTTTGAGAATCACTCTCAAGATTTCCAAAAAATATAACTCACAACTTATTTTATTTCATTGAGATTAGAACTTATTTATAAGCAACAAAGGTTGCAAACAAAGCTAGATATTAATTGTTTAGGAAATCACAAAACAATGCATGAAGGAGAGAGAATGTTTTTGAAATAAGCATTCATTGCATGCAAGAGAGAGAAGCTATCCATGCAATTTAATTTCTGATTTTTGGCACTCTTTTTGGGCAGCAAAGAAACCACTTGATTTTGATTCTTCTTGGTATTATAACTTGATAAAAATGTTTTGGACATGTTAGCTAACATTATGGGTCAATTTCTGAATGTCTTCCATGTCCATAACTTCAAAAATCAGCCCAAGATCACATCACCTACAATGAAGTCCATAGAAATGTCATTCCAAAGATGATAAAGAATGGGTAAGGGAGTATACAAACCGTGAGACTGGACTTTAGACTTAGCTTGTTTGCAAGTTGCACACCTTTTACAGATTTTCTCAACATCTCTAGTCATGTGTGGCTAATGGAAATGATCCTGCAAAACCTTCAGAGTCTTGGGAATCCCAAAAATGTCCCATTAGACTCCCTCCATGTGATTCCCTAACAAACAGTTCAACATGGCTGTTTAATTGATAGAGGAAGACTAAAGGAGTATAGAGGGTTTGGAATTGGAGTGCTTGTACAAGGCCGTACAGGCCGTACAACTGGTCGACCCAGATTATCAAGGTTGAAAGTTACCCGGGGTAAATGTAACTCAACCAGAAGTTACATTTACCACTTACCACTCAGATTCAAGCTTGATATACGAATAACAAAGCACAGTGGACAGGCTGCCTCATGTGCCTAAGAATGGAAGAGCATCCAGTCAACATACCTTTGGCATCTCATGTGTGAGGGCTCTCGACCATGCGTTCGAATTAGGCGCCTAATCTAGCCTTGACTTTACACGCTTAGTCTACTATTCGTTATCCTTATGTTGCCCTAATCCTTCCTATATATATTGTAACCTCTGTCAAGCAATAATAATCAAGCAGTTCATTTCTATATCTCTTAGTCTCTCTAGTCTCTCTCGTTTAGCCGAAATGGGTTCTTAAGGCTAACCTGTTCAAAGTCTCTTCCTTTAGTCTCAAATCTTCTCAATCTCTTCTTTCTTTCATCCTTTACTCAGATTCTACTCAATATTTAATGATATCAGAGCCAGGTTCACTTGAATCAGGGTTCTTTTGATTTTGTTTCTCAAAGACTCAACCTTTTGTTCCATAAAGCACAAGTCTCAACCTTTTTGATCCGTAAAGCTCAAAGTGGAGAATACTAAGATTACTGTCATTTCGGTTACTCTCAAAGGAGGAAACTATCTTCTCCGGTCTCGTGTGGTGAAGACAGCTGTGGGAAGTAAGGGTCTTTGGAACCATATCCTCGAGGATGAAGCTCCAATACTCATTACTCATGAAGGAAACAGAGAGGTGATTGTTTGTGGTGAAGTGAAGTGGATCCAGGAGGACAATCTGATGATATTGATCTTCCTGAGCTCACTGGATATGTCGATCTTGGAGGCCTAAATTTATTGTGAGAAGGCTAAAGATATGTGGGATACACTTCAGAAGGTGTATGTAAACATCTCAAACCTCGCACGAATGTTTGAGATCAAGAGAGCGATAAACAACTTAGATCAAGAAGACATGGAGTTTATCAAACACTTGGGAAAATTTCGAGCTTTATGTTCGGAACTTGAGATCCTGAGGCCAAGCACCACAGATCCGGATGAGCTGAATGAGAGGCGTGGACAAGAAAAGGTCGTGGGTCTCCTTCTCACTCAATGCTACCTACAACAACCTCATCAAGCACACATCTTTAGATCTGAGAAGCTCCCGACACTTCATGAGGTTTGCACGCAAATCCAAAAGGAACGAGGGTCCTTTGGACTCTTTGGAGGGAAGGGGGAGCTTATACTTACCAATCAAGCCGAGGTGCCTCAAGCCAACAAAGCTCACAAGTATGAAGACCGGAGGTTCACTGGAAACTATGAAGAGAGGAGGTTTGGGGAAACTATGAAGAGAGGAGGTTTCAGGATATTAAGAGTAGTCGGTTTATTTGGCAATGAGTAACCAATGGAGACCTTTATATGCTTGAAGAGCTAAGTTCTCTGCCTGATCATAGATGATCATTTACGTCTGTTTCTGCTTGTGTTTTAAATAAGAATGCTTTGTGTCATGCTAGACTAGGACACCCTCATGTTAGAGATTCAAACTTAATGGTTCCATGTGTTGTGTTTGAAAATATAAGACTGTGTTTCATAAATCCACAACCATATATGAACATTGCTTTGATTTGATTCACTCTGATGTTTGGACTGACCTTGTGTGTCTAGGGAGAATCACAAAATTTTTGTTACATTCATTTATGAGAAGTCTAAATACACCTGTATTTTTAAGTTGAGGTGTAATAGAGAGTTAGAATAATGGAGGAGTGTTGGGATAAAGAGGGAGAAAGAAGAAAAAGGTTTGGGGACGTCTTGTCTCGACCATGTCTATTCAGGCCGTACAGATCATGGTCGACCCAAAACACTCGACCAAAGGTAAAACATCACCCGGGTAAAAAGAAAAGTAACCAGGGACGCTTACCTCGACTTACCTTGGTCTATCCGGTAAAAAAGAGAGTGGATAAGGTGCAGACAGGCTGGAAAGTGAACCAGCATCTTCTCAAAGATGCTGATGCCGTTTGAGTGACTCTCCATGGTCGAGCGTTTGAATACACACTCCCCTTCTCTTCTGCTCCACAAGTTTACTCTTCCCTCTCTCGAAAACCCTTGTAATCTCTCTCTATATATTGTAATGCTCTCATAACAAATAAAGGCTACAATTAAGGTCAGTGCCCTGCAGAGCTGTGAGACTAGAGGTCCGCGGGACAGGTTGTCACCTAAAAAGTCGAATTTTTTAGTAACAATCTTCCCGTGGGACCCAGTTGGCCAGTAAGTCAGAACAACCTCAGTTAGTGCTGCAGCGCATCGACCCTAACCCCTCTTTTGTGCAGTCCGTCGCACATGTAAGTTATTGGTGAGACTCGAACCCAAGTCCTCACCCTTTAACAACCTCCTCACAGGACAAGCTGTCACCAGTTGATCTGCAGCTCAATTAGTGACAACTTATCGTGTGAGGAGGTTGTTAAAGGGTGAGATCTTGGGTTCGAGTAGCGCCAAGCGCACCAATAACCCACCTGTGAGCCGAGGCCTATGGGTGAACTCGGGCAGGTTGTATCACAGGGGAGGGGTTAGGTTCGGTGCTGCAGCGTCAGCTGGGTCCCACGGGGAGGGCTGTTATAGTAAAGGTTGAAGCTTTCTTGAGATCCAAGGAAGGTTTGAAGGTTGAAGCTTTCTTGCAAAGAGATCTAAATTCTTTCTGGGTTTTTCATATAATACTCTCAACCTTTTCTCGATCCGAATCTCAAGTGTTCTTCAGCTTCATTAAAAGACTCAAGCTTTTCTAGATTTGGGTACTCAAAAAAAAAGATTGAAGGGAAGAAGATGTTTGTAATACTAGTTACAGTAAAGGGGAGTGAAAACTACCTCTTATGGTCAAGGCTGGTAAAAACTGTTGTTAAGAGCAAGGGTTTGTGGAATCACATCACTGATGGACCTCCAAAACCAGTTGCTGAGAAAGAAGAAGGAGGAGTGACTGAGCTTGCTCTAGCTGATGAGAACAAGTGGGTTCAAGAAGACATGACCGTTGTCACTGTGTTGCAAGCTTCTCTTGAGACTTCAATTCTTGATGTTTACCGCCACTGTGAGACAGCAAAAGACCTATGGGAAACACTCCAAAAGGTATATGGCAACACATTGAATCTGAGACGTGTGTTTGAGGTGAAGAGAGACATCAACACACTTGTGCAGGAAGAGGTGGAGTTCACCAAGTACTTGGGGAAGTTCAGAGCTCCATGGTCTGAACTCGAGATGCTGAGGCCAAATACAATGGATCAAGATATCATCATGGAAATGAAGAAGCAAGATCAAGTCTTTGGCTTGCTACTGACCATGAATCATGTGTACAATGACCTGATCAAGCACATCTCGAGGTCATCCAAAATGCCATCCTTGGAGGAAGTGTGTGCTCAGATCCATAAGAAAAGAGGGATCACATGGATTGTTTGGAGGAAGAGGTGATCTATCCTTAACAAACAAGGCAGAAGTCACTCAAGCTAACTAGGCAATGGACAAGCATGAGGAAAGGAGGTATGGTGAGGATAGAAGGTTTTGAGGCAACTGTGATCATTGCAAGAAGCCGGGTCACAAGAGGAGTCAGTGATGGATTCTTCATCCCCACCCCAAACCAGCCAAGTTCATGTAGGAGAGGGAAGGAAGAGCTCACCTTCCAATGAAGCAAGTGAAGCCGGTCCTTCTGGAAGTGGTTCTACCATGCGTGAAGGTGAAGGGGCATCTCAACACTCTTCAACCAAGAACATGGATCAAGAGCCAATAAGGAGTTCCGAAATTGATGCACTCATCAAATCTCTTAAGGAGAATGGTAACACACTTGGAAACACTCCTGGTTACTCTCATACTGATCATAGATTGCCTAAGACTCTTGATCAAGTTGATGCAATAGGAAAATCACATAGATCATATACTGCTTCTAGTGTGTTAACTAAACCTTTAGTTGTTGATTCTGGTGCCTCTCATCACATGATAAGTGACACCAATCTTATAATGGATATAAAATCGGCTAATGGTCATGGGATGATTGCAAATGGTGATTGAGTAGCTATAAAGGAAATGGAACTTTGAACCTGTTTGATAAAGAGTCTAGAGCTTTGTATATTCCTGAGTTTAAATATTTTATCTGTCAAGAAATGCACTACTGATTTACAATGCAATGTTATCTTTAGTCCTAATGATGTGAAGTTTCAGGATATTGAGAGCAGTAAGTTGATTGGGAAAGGAGTAACCAAGGGAGATCTTTATATGTTTGTAGACATTACTACTGTTTCCAGTTCTAGTTACTCGTTTAGCATTTAAAAGTGACAAGGAGTAATGATGTGATGCATTTAAAAGTTTTCAGACTTAAGTTGCTAACCAGTATAATGCCAAGCTTAAGATTTTCAGACCATATAATGGTAGGGAATGCACAAATTATGCATTCAAAGAGCTCAACATGGGATCCTACACCAGACGAGTTGCCCTTACACTCCACAACATAAAAAAGTGGTTGAAAGGGAGAACTGGCACCTCATGGAGGTGGCAAGGTCGATGATGTTCCAAACCAATGTCACAAAGAGGTTCTGGAGTGATGTTGCGATGTCTGTTTGTTATCTTATCAACCGGATACCAACCAGAGTCTTATAGGATCAGTCTCCATTTGAATTCATGAACAAGATCACGCCGTGTTTGGATCGTCTAAGGTTATAGGATGTCTTTGTTATGTTTTGGTGCCAAGAGAAATGAGAAACAAGTTGGAGCCTAAGAGTACTAGTGCAATGGTCATCGATTACTCTACGACTCAAAAGGGGTACAAGTGCTTTGATCCCTTAACAAAGAAGCTATTAGTATCTCAGGATGTCATGTTTTTGGAATAAAAAGGATACTATGAAGAGAAGAGCTGGGAGGATCTTAAGAATCTAGCTGAAACATCTGACAAGGCTGCGAGCCTTAGGATGATCATGGAAGGTCTTGGGATCAATCTAACCCAGGATCAAAGGAAGAAATATGTGTCTCAACCACATGAAGCTGAAGAACCATCGCACCTTGATCATAAAGGGGGAAATGAACCAGGAGATGGTTATGAGGAAGAGAACTCTTGAAGTCTTGATCAAGATGTGTTGGGAAATGAGGAAGCAAATGATGGCCTAGAGCAGAAGGTCAGGAGGAACATGAGAAAGTAGTAGAGCCAGAGGTACAAGCTCCATTGAGGAGGAGTACTAGGGTAAGAAGGCACCCATCTAACTAGGTAAACACTAGAGTCTACTATAATGCTCAAACTGTCGCCCATCATAGTCAAGGAGTCTTCTCCTTTGCTGAGTTTCCTAAGGAGAATTGATCTTTTGAGAGATGCAGGTAAATTTGGAGGAAAGATAGCAAGGATGCCCATGGAGGATAAATATAAGGTTCCTCGTGAGAGGTTGATTGAAGATAGAAAGCCATTTCATGATGCCAAGCTTTATAGAAAGCTAGTTGGTAAGTTAATCTACTTGACCATCACACGTCCTGACAATTTTTTTGCTGTGAACCAGGTTAGTCAACACATGCAAGTTCCAAAGGAGCACCACTGGAAAATGTTGGAACGGATCCTGAACTACTTGAATGGATCACCTTGGTCAAGGAGTGTGGATGGGATGCACAACGACACTGAAGTGGTTGGTTTACGTGATGCAGATTGGCCTGGTGATAGAGAAGACAAGAAGTCCACTATTGGTTACTTCACATTCATTGGAGGGAATCTAGTTACATGGAAGAGCAAGAAGCAAAAGGTGGTGTCCTGCTCCAGTACTGAAGCCGAGTATAGAGCAATGTTGAAGCTGACAAATGAGCTAGTCTAGATCAAAGGCATCTTGAAACATCTTGGCATTGAGTAGTCCACTCCAATGACAATGCATTGTGACAACCAAGCAGCCATCCACATAGCCACCAGCTCAGTGTTTCATGAGATGACCAAGCATATTGAGGTTCACTGCCCCAAGGTGAGGCAGATGATTGGATTGGGATTGATCTTACCATGCTATATGAGTGAGGATCAGCTAGCTGATGTGTTCACTAAGGCATCTAGGTAAAAGACAATGGAGTCCATCCATGCCCGGTTGGGACTCAATGATCTGACCCAACTTAGCTAATCCCCTGCTATGGAGTCTTTACTCTTTTCCCCTCATCAAGGTTTTATCCCAAATGGGTTTTTCCTTGGTGAGGTTTTTAATGAGGAAGACCTCGTAGCCTTCCAAGCTCGACTTGCTCCACATGGTCAAGCTTGAGGGGAGTGTTAAGTTGAGGTGTAATCGAGAGTTAGAATAATGGAGGAGTGTTGGGATCAAGAAGGTGAGAAGAAGAGAACAGTTTGGGGAGGTTTTGTGTTGACCATGTCCGTACAGGCCGTACCGATAATGGTCGACCCAAAAAATTCGACCAAAGGTAAAACATCACCCGGGTAAAAAAGCAAAGTAACCAGGGACGCTTACCTCGACTTACCTTGGTCAATCTGGCAAAAAGGAGAGTGGATAAGGCACAACAGGCTGGAAAGTGAACCAACATCTTCCCAAAGATGCTGATGCCATTTGAGTTGCTCTCCATGGTCGAATGTTTGAATACACGCTCCCCTTCTCTTATCATCCACAAGTTTACTTTTCCCTCTCTCGAAAACCATTGTAAACTCTCTCTCTCTCTCTCTCTATATATATATATATATATATATATTGTAATGTTCTCCTAAGAAATAAAGCATACAGTTCTGGGTTTGTTTCTTCTCTTCACCGAAATGAACTCTCAATACAAATCATTCTCTAATCTTTCCATTCTATCTGATTCTCTTCATTTCTGTCCAAACCAATCTCTCTAATCTCTTATTTTCTAAACATTTCATGGATAAACTTGATTCCATCTAAAGATAGGGTGCTTGATGCATTTAGAACTTTTCAAAGCTATGTGACTAACCAGTTTAATGACAAGTTGAAAATTTTAAGATCAGATAATGGAGGAGAGTATACTAGCCTAGCATTCAAGCAACACCTATCTCAGCATGGTATACTTCACCAGACAAGTTTTCCCTACACACCTCAACAAAATTGAGTGGCCGAGAAGAAAACAAGTATCTTATGGAGGTTGCAAGGTAGATGATGTTTCAAGCAAATGTCCCAAAGAGGTTGTGGAGTGATGCAGTTTCCACTGCTTGCTATCTCATCAACATACCACCAACGAGGATCCTGGACAACCAGTCTCCATTTGAGGTCATGAACAAGTATCGACCAACCTTTGATCATCTTCGGGTCTTTGGTTGCCTATGCTTTGTTCTTAGCCCAGGAGAGTTCAGAAACAAGCTGGAAGCAAACAGCACTAAAGGGATGATCATATGGTACTCGCCAACTCAGAATGGGTATAAGTGCTATGATCCAATAACCATAAGAGTGTTGGTGTCTAGAGAGGTTAAGTTTGTTGAAGAAAGGGGGTATTATGAAGAGAGAACTAGGCAGATTTGAAAGATCTAGCATATGATAAAGGGGCTAACTTAAGGATAATACTAGAGATTCTTGGGATCAATCTATCTCAGGATCCTAAGACTGGAGGAGGACAACCATAAGGTCCCCCACAAACAATGAGGAAGGTCAAGATCCACAATTCGACCTTGAGGGGGGAAATGAACCTGAAGGGAACTACGAAGAAGAAATAGGTGAAGACACAGGTTCTCATGATCGAAGTGTGTAACAAGAGGAAGAAATTGTAAATAAAGAAGGAGAAGGATCAGTGCATGAGGGATTTTTTCAGAATCAAGATCAAGAACCAGCAGTGGAGCAACTGCTACGATACAGCCTCGGAAAATAGGATGGTGAGATAGGTGATGAGATGGTGATGAGATGGTGATGAGATGGTGATGGTTGAGAAAGCGGTAGAGATGGAGATGGATGATGGATGAGCTACTGTCCCTTCACATCCAAGATATCCTGAAAGAAAGGAAGAACAGTGACTTTATGAATGATCAAAATAAGAACAGAAACTAAAAGAGATAAGGATTGAATGATGGATGGATAGAAGATAGAAGATGATTGATGATGGTTGATGGAAGATGATGCTGGATAGTTAATTGACTCTCTCAATTCGTGGGTTTTGGTTGACTCTCTCAATCAGTGATCTTCTGGACTCGTGAATCAAACAAAGAACCTAGGAAAACCATGAGCTCTATAGACTCCTAATGCTGGAGTGTGCTGATGTCGTGGGTAGAAAGATGGAGAAAAACCTGTTGCAATTTAAATGCAAGAATCTCCAGATATGGTAACATGGAGGAAGAATAGATCCTCTTGATCCTATGCTGGCTGGTCCACTGTGGAATGAAGGCATCACGTTCCGGATGGTTAGATTGGTCTTCTGGATTTCTTGGTTTAGGTAGAATTTCTTGTGGTCGGAATTGATTGGCTAGGAAATGATTAAACCGAAAGATTGTCAAATCTTTCCATAATCTGCTGCGGTTTGGGCAGTTTTGGTAAAATGATAACATCTTCTAATATCCATGGTCATTTCTCATCATTCTGATCTTGTTGTAAATCTAGGAAACCCATTTTGAATTCTATGATTGGTTTTGGTTGAGACCGCTTATGTATTGAGCTTGAATCTTCTTCTAAAGTCGGGTACTCGCAGATGGACGACCTGGGGAACATCTGGCTGTAAAATTCTTATCTTACTGCCCCAGATATATTTTGGTATGATCCCAATTGTGGTTGATTTCTTGTTGAGTGTAGCATGCATGAAAATTGGTTTCATTGCAAAATTACTCCTTGTTGGTGAGATATGCCGTTTGACTGAACACATGTCTTCGTTGGTCCTTGGGTTGGCTGAATGGTGCACCTGGTTGGCCTCTGGTTCAGCTACTCATTGGATGGCCTAATCATACCTTCTCCCTTGAAAAGATTTCAGCCTCGAAACTGGATAACCTGCACCAAGATAGAGCAAGTCAGGTTTCATCCTCCTTTGGGATTTTATGGACTTACCTTGGTATTTGATCGGTTTGATCTTTGCTGGAACATCTGGTGGTTCTCCTTTGAGTAGGAACAACATGATTACTCCTCTGTTTTGTTCTGGAATCTGGTGGGTGGTTTTTTATCTCCTGGGCCGTCTGGAATCAAGATGTTTTTGATGACAACTTCTTTTTTCTTTTCTAATGTAAACACCTTATCATCTCATTGTGTGGATCTTCCATGTTGTGCTTAGCCTCCGTTCCTGAAAAAAATTCAATACTTTTGGCAGGAAACAAGTGAATGATATCTGGGTTTGAAAACTTATAAATAGGAAAAGTAAAGTTAAGATTTACCCAAATTGTTTCAGCTAGTTGAAGGATGGCTTACTCTTTGATAGCTTGTTTACTCTTGATGATGCTTGTACCTTCAATGTTTCATGGACAAGTCAGTGTTGTCCCTAATTCCCTTTAAAACATTCACCATGGGTTGGTCGTCCATCATCTTGTCTTGTTCCTTGACCAAAACCTTTGGCAAGGACAAGTGCATAAATCCCGAATTTGAAATCTCTAAAGAAACAAGACTATCACTTTAAGTCAAGTGATGTACTGCCTAATAACTTTCTAGATGGACAATTCACAGCAAAGTGTTCTCTCTTATGACATCTATAGCATTTCTAAATTTTAACATTTTTAGACTTAGAGGATTTACCTTGATTTGGTGAAGCTGGTGGGGTTTGCAAGTTTGGTGCTCCTTTCTTATGAACCACTTCGTCCCTCTTTCTCTCAGGCGGTAAAGTTTCATTTGAATGTGGAAAATTTTCTGGAACCTTTATTAACTGGAGTGAACTTGGATGTGAACTTCTTGCTTCTTGACAACCTTCTTCTCTACAACTGGTTCTGTCCTCTGTGGGCAGTGAGGGTGATTTGCTTGCTTGCTTCCAGACTTAGAGATTGGGGTTGAGGTTCTAGCATAGTCTGCGTGAGCAGCTAACATCTAGGACTGATGTTCCTGATCTGGATCTTTTTTCACAAACTCCTAAGCATCTCTAATTTGAAACTCTCTCAAGTATGATCCGGCTTGTTGTAGTACCATTGAATATACTGGTCGTTTGCCCACCATTCAAGAGCAGCTCCACTGAGTGTCTTAGTGGCATATGATACCGTCTCTTCTTCTGGGACGGGGTGACTCTGGAACAAGGTTTCCATTCTATCTTCCCACTAAATATGCTTCATTTCTTTGGCTATAACCTGAAAAGTATTTGGAGTGAAGTTCAGGCTCTTTATTATTTCTTCCAGACTCACTTAAGGATTCCTCCTCTTCAACCACGCCTAGATAACCTCCGTGGATCTCAGACTCATGGCTGGACTGCCTTGTTTCATCATCACTGATTTGAGAATCAGTTTCCTCACACCATGAACCTAACTCTTGATATGGTTTCATGGACAGTGTTTGTCTTTCCTCAAGACCAGAGAAGGGCTCTTCACACCATGGCCTTTCTTCTATATCTTGGTCAGTGTCATGAGAGGTTTGATCCTCCCATAAATCCTCTTGGTCGGGAGGTTGGAACTGAGTTTCTTCATCCGGTTCATGATCCCATTTTCAGTCTCTTCTAGACTATTTTTGGCTTCATCCTCTTCTTGCCATGAATCACTCTCATAATCTTCTTCTGGGTCAGCTTCTCTTCTTGACCAGTCAGTGGAGTGATTGATACCATGGTAAGGGTCTTGTGGTACTGGTTCGGGGTCTTCTTCATAAAGATTATCTTCAAAATCTGTGTTGGAATAACTTTCGGACCATTGATCATCTCCATAACTACTTTCTTCATCAATCATGGATTGGTATTTTCTCCAAGGATAACATTCCTCATCCATGGTACCTGAGATGAGGCATACACAAAGTAGTTATGTTTTATTTATAAGGCAGTGGTCAAATTTTATGCAAACAAAATATTATAATTCTATGGACCGACTTTCCCAAAACTATAATGCAAAAATATTTTTATTTTCTTTTTGAATGCAACAATGGGATGCATGAAATATACTAGAATGAAATGTAATTATACAAGAAATAATGAGCAAGAATACTAAGACACAAATGCAAGGACAGTAGTTTTTTTTCTTCGAATTAAAAGTACATAAACCGAAAATATGCAAAGATGAAATGCAAAGTCTAAAATGTTATTCTTTTTGAATGAAAAAATGGAATAAGGTATGGTATGCACGAAAATAATGAAGAAAAAATTAAAACTATTGTCTAAATGATTTTTATTTCCCTTTTCTTATGCAGTTTTTGAAATGCAACTTAAATAAGGAAATGATTTAATGAAAAAAACAATATGGCAATGTGAGCTAGGGAAATGAATGCAAAAAACTATACTGATATGCAACAAGAATTATCATGGATCAAAACCACTAAACTTCTTCTTTATTTTTCTTTTCTTAAGAACACAAAAATGCAGAAATTTAAAAGTTAAACAAATAACAATTTTTATTTTATTTTTTTGTTTTATAAAATGCAAACTAAGAAAGGATGAAACTAAAATATGATTGAGAGGATTTATATAATCTGGGTCGGGAACTTTTAAAGCTCTGATAACAAATGATACAACCTCGGTAACTAGGATTGTGAGATGGGCGATGAGATGGTGATGGTTGAGGAACCGGTACAGATGAAGATGGATGATGGATGAGCTACTGTCCCTTCACGTCCAAGATCTCCTGAAACAAAGGAAGAACAGTGAGTTTTCGAATGATCAAAATAATAACAGAAACTAGAAGAGATAAGGATGAAATGATGGATGGATAGAAGATAGGAGATGATTGATGATGGTTGATGGCAGATGATGCTGGATAGTTGATTGACAATCTCAATCCGTGGGTTTTGATTGAATCTCTCAATCAGTGATCTTCTGGACTCTTGAGTCACACAAATAACCTAGGAAAACCAGGAGCTCTATGGACTCCTAATGCTTCTCATAACTTAGAATATAAAGAACAATTTTATGCAAAGAAATTCTTTGATAAAAGATAAACTGAATATTATTTCTTAAGGATTGAAAGGTGAGTATTAAAATGGACGAAACTGAGCTTATATAATGCTCATATACAAGGTTATAAACGTGCATAAATGATGTGATCATTGACCATCTTACCAAAGAGGGTAAAGAGATCTTAGACGAGCCACCTGATGCTACGATATACCAGCAGCCTGGTGATGATGCTCTGACCATTCCAGAAGGTCCCATGACCCGTTCCAAAGCCAAGAAACTCAAAGAGATCGTTGGAGGATTACTCACTTCATATCCACAACACGAAGAAAGTCTTGGACATGGTTTGATGGTCAGAGATATCTTGATCACCATTCAAGCTATCTCTACATCAAGTTGAGCTAGTGTTTAGGCAAGACATTTGGTGTGTGCTCTTTTCCTTGCTTTTGGTTTTGTCCCACAAGGTTTTCTGAAGAAAGGTTTTTAATGAGGCCACGACTTGTCTTACAAATCACATTGGCCCTATCTCGGCCCAAGACTACTTGAAGACTATCTATTTTACTTTATGTTATTTTAAGATTATGGTTTTTATGTTATAGTTTCCGAAACCCTAGAGCATGTTCTTTGGTTTCTTTATTTAAGGGTTTCCGCAAACCCTTGAGAACTTAAGCAATCTAATACCAGTCTTTTGTTCATATTTAACGGCTCTCTCTATAAGTTGTCGAGTGTTCTTCTGGTGTGTAATATCTGGAGCCTTAAGGGTGTCTAACTCGGTGTGTCATATATGAACTAGTCATCTAGGAGTATCAAGAGATCTCTCATCCCTCTTGTGTCACCATTCAATCCACAGCCTTGAAGAACTTGAGTCTCTGATTCGTTCTTGCAAGGATCTATCCTCCCATCAACCAAAGAAGCATCCTAGGAGTGTGTCATGTGGTATCAGAGCTGCTTTGGTTAGGGAAGTCTCGTTTCTCTTGAAATCTTTTTGATTCAGCCGTCATACTTCTTTATCAAGTTGAACAAAAGTAGAACTAGGTTTGTCTTAGGGCTGCTTGAATTGCTTAGGTTTTAGCCGAGATTTTTGTTATTTTCCTTTTTTGGATGCAAGCGAAAGCCCTAGTCTTTTTCGTTTAACCTAGCCGCATAAGTTATCCCTTGCCGAGCAAGTATTGTTTTGTGTTGATTTTTTTTTGTTTCTTCTCGTGAATTACCTTGAACTACTTACTTGTTCTTGTGTTTCATTGGTGTAGGCATCGATGGGAACCGAAACTGAAGAAGAAGCCGAGTTGGTCCTAACTGTTCAACTGAATCAATCCATGATAGCTACGATGACAGAGATGATGAAGACCAATCTCAATGAGCTCCGTAAAGAGTTCAGAGAGGATGTAAGGCGAGCTACTGGTCAAGGCCACAGCCGTAAGACTAGAAGTGAAGAAGGACGTAATCCAACTTGACAAGAACATGCTGGCTTTGAAGAAACTGATAACTATTATGAACACATCAGTTCCTCATCAAGACAAAGCCAAAGGAGGCAGAGACGTGGACAAGAAGGAAGGACAAACCAGAGAGATGAGCTTGCTGGTTTAAAGATCAAGATGCCTCCCTTCCATTGGAAATCTGATCCGGATGCCTATCTTGAATGGGAGAAGAAGATTCAGCTGGTCTTTCAGTGTAAGCAGTACACAAATCAAAGGAAGATCCAGATAGCTGCTACTGAGTTCTACGACTATGCTCTAAGCTGGTGGGATCAGTATGTTGCTAACAGAAGAAGGAATGGTGAAGAACCAGTTGAAACAAGGCCAGAGATAAAGTCTATCATGCGCAAGAGATTTGTCCCAAGTCATTATCATAGGGATCTTCATCATAGGCTCCGAAAACTCACTCAAGGTTCAAGATCAGTAGAAAAATATTACTAGGAGATGGAGTTACTCATGCTGAGGGCTAGTATATCAGAAGATAGAGAAGCCACAATGTCAAGGTTTCTATATGGTCTAAACCGTGAGATACAAGACAATGTAGAGATGCAGCATTATGTGGAGTTAGAAGATATGTTACACAAGGCTATTCTTGTGGAACATCAGCTCAAGAGGAAGGGACATTCACGAACCAGCTTTGGATCCAAACGGTTACACAACCCTAAGGAAGAGAAGCCAACCTATCCTAAGGAGTCTAAGCCTTATCAAAAAGAAAACAAACCCTACCCGAGTGAAGAAACCAAACCGAGTAGCATCCTTGACAAAGGAAGGGCAAGGCAGAGGCTTCTAGTTCCAGAGCTCGGGATGTCAAGTGTTTCAAGTGCCAAGGGCGAGGTCACTATGCTAATGAGTGTACCAAAAATAGGATCATGATTCTTCTAGAAGATGGTGAGTATGTTTCAGAAGATGAAAGCACCGAACCTGACCAAGAAGAAACTGAGGAAGAACATGAAGAAGGACCAGTCCAAGGAAAGCTTTTAGTAGCAAGGAGACTCCTAAGCCTGCAAACAAAGACCAAAGAGCTAGAGCAATTTGAGAACCTGCTCTATACAAGGTGCTTGGTCCAAGGAAAGGTTTGCAGCCTCATAGTTGATGGAGGTAGTTGTGTGAATGCTGCTAGTGAGACAATGGTAAAAAAGTTGGGTTTGAAGGTTCAGAAGCACCCAAAACCTTACCGGCTACAATGGCTTAATGAAGAAGGCACCATGAGGGTCTCTAATCAATTTCTAATCCCCTTACACATAGGACGGTACGAAGATGAGGTCTTGTGCGATGTCTTACCTATGGAAGCTGGTCACATACTTCTTGGGAGGCCTTGGTAATCTGATCGCCGAGTCATACGTGATGGTTTCACCAACAAGCATTCATTTGATTTCAAGGGCCGCAAGACTGTCCTGGTCCCCTTGACCCCTAAGGAAGTTCAACATGATAAGATTCAGCTCCAAAAGAAGAAGGAGATTTATCTCAAACCGGCTGGAACTAAGCAACAAAACTTCTATGCAAACATGGGTGATATCAAAAGAACTCTCTACTCTAAACAACCGGCTATCTTACTTGTTTTTAAATAAAATCTTTTGAACTTAACAGATCCTACACCGGTGTATCAGAGTGAAATAGTTTCTCTTTTGCAGGACTTTCAAGATGTATTTCCAGAGGACAACCCCATTGGTTTACCTCCCTTGCGTGGGATTGAGCATCAGTTTGACTTTGTTCCAGTATCTACTACTCCAAACCGGCCAGCTTAGAGAACCAATCCGGTTTGAGACAAAGGAGTTGCAAAGACAAGTAGAGGAACTCATGGAGAAGGGCCATATCCGAGAGAGTTTGAGTCCATGTGATGTACCAGTGCTCCTTGTGCCTAAGGAGGATGGTACTTGGCGCATGTGTGTTGATTGTAGAGCAATCAACAACATCACAGTGAAGTATCGCCATCCTATCCCTAGATTAGATGATATGGTTGATGAATTACATGGGTCTTGCATCTTTTCTAAGATAGATTTTAAAAGTGGCTATCATCAGATTAGGATGAAGGAAGGAGATGAATGGAAAACTGCTTTTAAGACTAAGCATGGTTTGTATGAGTGGTTAGTTATGCGATTCCGATTGACAAATGCACCTAGTACATTCATGAGGTTAATGAATCATGTTCTTAGATCATTCATAGGCATCTTTGTTGTTGTGTACTTTGATGACATCTTAATGCATAGCAAGAACTTTGAGGATCATATAGAACATCTTGGGGCTGTTATTAATGTATTGAGGAATGAGAAACTCTTGCCAACTTGAAGAAATGTACTTTTTGTACAGATAAATTGGTCTTTCTAGGCTTTGTTGTGAGTGCAGATGGAGTTAAGGTGGACGAGGAGAAGATCAAAGCCATCATGGACTGGCCAAGCCCAACCACAGTAGGAGAAGTGACAAGTTTCCATGGGCTTGCTGGTTTTTATAGGCGCTTTGTGAGGGACTTTAGCACCATTGCAGCTCCATTGACTGAAGTAATCAAGAAACATGTAGGATTCAAATGGGGAGAAGCACAAGAAGCCGCATTCCAAACCCTTAAAGAGAAGCTACTCAATCACCTCTCTTAATGCTTCATGACTTTACTACAACCTTTGAGATTGAATGTGATGCCTCAGGGATTGGAATTGGTGCTGTGTTGATGCAGGATAGGAAACCCATCGCCTACTTCAGTGAGAAGCTTGGAGGAGCCACTCTCAACTATGCTACCTATGACAAATAACTCTATGCATTGGTGAGGGCCTTGCAAACATGGCAACACTACTTGTGGCCCAAGGAGTTTGTCATCCAAACTGATCATGAGTCCCTAAAGTATCTCAAAGGGCAGAGTAAGCTTAGTAAGAGACACGCAAGGTGGGTTGAGTTCATTGAGACATTCCCATACATGATCAAATACAAACAAGGTAAGGAGAACATAGTTGCTGATGCACTATATCGGAGGTATGTTCTCTTGACCACACTTGATGCTAAGCTACCTGGTTTTGGGCAGATTAAAGACATGTATGAGACTGACCTTGACTTTAAAGAAGGTTATGTGTCTTGTGAGAAATTTGCTGTAGGGCACTACTTTAGGCAAGATGGATTCTTGTTCTATGATAACAGATTGTGTGTGCCTAATTGTTCTCTAAGAGATCTATTTGTTAGGGAATCCCATGGGGGCAGTCTAATGGGACATTTTGGGATTGCCAAGACTCTTAAAGTTTTGCAGGATCACTTCTATTGGCCACACATGAAAAGAGATGATGAGAGAATCTGTGGAAGGTGTGCTACTTGCAAGCACGCTAAGTCCAATCCCATGGTTTGTACACTCCATTACCAGTCCCACACCATCCTTGGAATGACATATCTATATATTTCATTGTTGGATTGCCTAGGACTAAAACCGGAAAGGACTCTTTCTTTGTTGTTGTTGATAGGTTCTCTAAAATGGCACATTTCATAGCTTGTCATAAGACTGATGATGCATTGCATGTTGCTAACTTGTTCTTTAAAGAGGTTGTTCGTTTACATGGCATGCCTAGGACTATAGTTTCGGATAGAGATACTAAGTTTCTTAGTTACTTTTGGAAGAGTCTTTGGTCTAGGCTAGACACTAAGTTGTTGTTCTCTACTACATGCCATCCGCAAACTGATGGGCAAACCGAGGTAGTTAATAGGACTCAGGGAACCCTCATGCGTGCATTCAACAAAAAGAACTTGAAACTTGGGAAGATTACTTACCTCAATGTGAATTTGCATACAATCATGCCATGCATTATGCTTCTAAGTATTCTCCTTTTGAAATTGTTTATGGGTTCAATCCCACCTCTCCTTTGGATCTAATGCCTTTATCTGAGTGGTGAAAGAGTTAGTTTGGATAGTAAGAAGAAAGCTGAGATGGTCCAGCAAATCCATGAGAAGGCTAGACAAAACATTGAACAAAAAACTAAGTACTATGAGAAGCAAGCCAACAAGGGAAGGCGTGTGCAGCTCTTTGATGTTGGTGACAAGGTTTGGATTCATCTAAGGAAAGAGAGGTTCCCAGCGATAGGAAGTCCAAGCTGATGCCAAGAATTGATGGACCGTTCGAGATCATCCACAAGATCACCGGCAATGCCTATAAAATTGATCTCCAAGGTAAGTATGATGTGTCTAATAGCTTCAATGTTACTGACTTGGTTCCTTTTGTTGATGATGAACCAGATTTGAGGACAAATCCTTTTCAAGAGGGAGGGTATGATGTGATCATGGACCAGCTTACCAAAGAGGGTAAAGAGATCTTAGACGAGCCACCTGATGCTACCATATACCAGCAGCCTAGTGATGATACTTTCACCATTCCAGAAGGTCCCATGACCCGTTCCAAAGCCAAGAAACTCAAAGAGATCATTGGAGGATTACACACTTCATATACACAACAAGAAGAAAATGTTGGACACGGTTTGATGGTCAGAGATATCTTGATCACCGTTCAAGTTATCTCTACATTAAGCTGAGCTAGTGTTTAGGCAAGACATTTGGTGCATGCTATTTTCCTTACTTTTGGTTTTGTCCCACGAGGTTTTCCCGGAGGAAGGTTTTTAATGAGGCCACCACTTGTCTTACGAATCACCTAGGCCATATCTCGGCCCAAGACTACTTGAAGACTATCTATTTTACTTTATGTTATTTTAAGACTATGGTTTTTATGTATAGTCTCTGAAACCCTAGAGCATGTTCTTTGGTTTCTTTATTTAAAGGTTTCCGCAGACCCTTGAGAACTTAAGCAATCTAATATGAAAGTATTTTGTTCATCTTTGACGGCTCTCTCTCTAAGTAGTCAAGTGTTCTTCTGGTGTGTAATATCCAGAGCCTTAAGGGTGTCTACTCGGTGTGTCATATCAGAACTAGTCATCTAGGAGTATCAAGAGATCTCTCATCCCTCTTGTGTCACCATTCAATCCACAGCCTTGAAGAACTTGAGTCTCTGATTTGTTATTGCAAGGATCTATCCTCCCATCAACCAAAGAAGCATCCTAGGAGTGTGTCAATAAAACAAAAGAAAGGAAACAAATCAAAACTTAGGCGATAAATCCAAACTAACCGTTCGGAAAATTGTGCTGATTTTGGCTTGATAAGGGGGGGGGGCTTGAATAATCTTGAACCTGGAAGGTTTTGAAGGATAACTAAGTTTCTTGGGAACTTTATTTCTGGTCTGGAATGTGCTGATGTCATGAGTAGAATGATGGAGAAAGACCTATTGCAGTTTTAAATGCAAGAATCTCTAATTATGGTAACTTGGAACAAGAAAATAGATCCTCCTGATCCTATGCTTGCTGTTCCACTGTGGAATGAAGGCATCACGTCTTTTTATGGTTAGATTGGTCTTCTGAGTGTGTTGGTTTAGGTATAATTTCTTCTGGTCGGAATTGATTGGCTTGGAAATGATTAAACTGAAATATTGTCAAATATTTCCAGAATCTACTCTGTTTGGCCGGCTTTGGTAAAGCGATCACATCTTCTAATATCCGAGGCCATTTCTCCTCATTCTGGGCTTGTTGGAAAGCTAGAAAACCCATATTGAATTCTCTGATTGTTTTTGTTTCAAACTGTTTCTTTATTGGGCTTGAATCTTCTTCTAAAGTCGGGTACTCACAGATGGACGAGTTGGGGAACCTTCGGTTTGTAAAATTAATATCTTCATGCCCCGGATATATTTTGGTATGATTCCAATTGTGGTTGGCTCCTTGTTGAGTTTTGTATGCATGAAAATTGGCTTCTTTGCAAAAGTCATCGTTTTTAATGAGATATGCTGTTTTGACTGAACACATGTCTTGGTTGGTCCTTGGGTTTGCTGAATGGTGCAACTGGTTGGCCTCTGGATCATCTACTGATTGGATGGCCTCATTAAACTAAGAAGGATTAAGATCAAGAATCTTCCGACCAACTGGGTGAACACCAAAGTCTACTACAATGCTTAGGCAGTAGAGCATCCACCCCAAGTATCCTGCTCACTCGCTCACTATCTTGAAGAGCATTGCGTCTTCATGATAAACATAGATGATAAATATATTCCACACTCATTTGAGGAAGTAATGAAGGAAAAATAATGGAGAGATTCAGTGGGTTCTGAAGGAAACGCAATGATCAAGAATGATACTTGGTATGAGAGTGAACTACGAAGATGAAAGAAGGCAGTATCTAGTAGATGGATCTTCACAATCAAGTATCTTGCAAATGGGAAGATTAATAGGAAGAAGACCAGATTGGTGGAAAGAGGGTTTACTCAAACCTATGGTGAAGACTATATAGATACTTTTGCTCCGGTTGCAAAGCTTCACACCATCAAAATTGTGTTATCAGTGGCAGTGAACCTTAAGTGGGGACTTTGGCAAATGGATGTGAAGAATGCATTTCTGCAAGAAGAACTTGACGATGAGGTTTACATGTATCGTCCTCCTGGGATAGGACACTCTGTGAAGGAGGGGAATTTTCTAAGGTTGAAGAAAGCTATCTATGATCTGAAACAGTCGCCAAGGGCATGGTACAACACATTGAGCACCACCTTGAATAGGAGAGGCTTCAAGAAATCCGAACTCGACCACACTCTCTTCACCCTCATTCCACCCTCAGGTATTATTGTCCTTTTAGTGTATGTTGATGATATCATCATCACTAGAAGTGACAAAGAAAGTATCCAAGCTACTAAGGATCATCTAAAATCTTTTTTTGAAATTAAAGACTTGAGGGAGATGGAATACTTCCTTGAAATAGATATATGTAGATTCAAGGAAGGTTTATTTCTGTCTCAAAGAAAGTATACACATGATCTTTTCAAGGATGCAAGTATACAAGTAGGAAAGACAGTCAACACACCATTGGAGGATGGATACAAAGTTCCACGTGAGGGGGAGATAGAAGACAGTCCACCATTCTAAGATGCCAAGCTTTATAGAAAGCTTGTTGGTAAGTTGATTACTTGACTATCACACGCCCTAACATATGTTTTGCTGTGAACCAGGTAAGTCAACATATGCAAGGGCCAAAGGAAATTCATTGGAACATGGTGAAACGTCTACTCATATACCTGAATGGATCACCAGACCAAGGATTTTGGATATGATGCAATGAGAACACCGACGTGGTTGGGTATTGTGATGCGGATTAGGCTGGAGATAGTGATGTGATCATGGACCAGCTTACTAATGAAAAGGAGGAGACCATGGATGATCCACCTGATGAAACTATGGACCATCTGATTGATTATAATGCCTTAACCATTCTAGAAGGTCCCATGTCCCGTGCTAGAGCCAATAAACTCAAGAAGATCATAGGAGGTTACTTACCAAAACCTTGCAACAAAAACAAAATTTTGGACAAGGTTTGAAGATTTGAGATACCTTGATCACCATTCAAGCTATCTCTTCATCAAGCTGAGTTAGTAACTAGGCAAGGCACTTTTGTCTGTGCTCTTTTCCTTACACTTTGTTTTGTCTCAAGTGGTTTTATGGAGGAAGTTTTTTAACGAGGCCACAACTTTTCTTACACATCTCTTAGGTGCTAACTCGGTCCAAGACTACTAAGGAAGACCCAAACTTATGTTATATTTCTCCTATGCTTTTTATTTCATGTTTTAGTTTCGAAAACTCTTTAAGAAAAGACGCGTTCCTTTTAGTCTCTTGTTATCCCGAGACCTTGTGCATGTACAAGGATCTCTCTATATATTTGGGTCAAAAACCCTTTTATGAAGCAAGCAATCTTTTTTATCAATCTCTTCGTGTTCTTTCTTCTCTTTGAGTCAAAGAATTCTATGGTGTGTCATATCCAAAACCCTAAGGTTTCTACTTGGTGTGTAATATCCGATCTAGTTGCCTAGGAGTATCATTAGGTCTTTCCGCAACCTATTGTGTCACCAGTCGACCCACAACCTTGAAGAACTTGAGTCTACGATTCGTCCTTGCAAGGATCTATCCCCCATCGACCAGAGAAGCATCCTAGGAGTGTATTATGTGGTATCAAAGCACCTCTGTTTAAGGGAAGTACTCGATTCATGTTTTTTTACTTTGATAGGTTCATATTCTTTTGAGTTTTGATCGATATATGATTTGTGATTAAAAACTTATAAGATCTGATTGTTTTGATCCTAAATCTGTTTGTGTCTGTTCGTTTCCGTGTTGAGATTGATCTGATTCAGTGTTTTGTTGTCAAAAATTGAGGAAAGTTTGTTGCTTTTGATTCTGATAAGTGATCTCTTCGGATTCCTTGTGTTCTACGTTACAAGTTTGATCTATTTGATATTTCTTATGTGTATTTGAATCGACTATTTCTTTTTGTGAATCCGTTTCTATTGAATCAAGCTTATCATCCTGTTGTTTTCGAATTGATCTTATTGTGATTTTTGGAAAAGATTGAAGTTTGAATTCAAAACCCTATTGATCAAGTTGTTGTTATCGATTGTTCCTTGCTTGATCTTGTTTTGTTTCTTTGTGATTATCAGTAACTCGCCCTTGGACTCTTTACTGGTTGAGTGTTTGCTTTCATTCAGGTACCAATGGTGAATGAATCAGAAGAAGAGGCAGAGCTAGTCCGGAAGAACAAACTGCTAAGGGAACAAATGACCGAGCAACTATACCAAAATATGGTAACTACCATGGCTGCAATGATGAAAGTTAGCATGAAAGAGCTTCGTGATGAACTGAGCCAGGAGATCAGAGAAGCCACTGGTCAAGGCCATAGCCATGAATCGAGAAGAGAAAGAGGCAATCAAACCCAACAAGAGCAAGAAGAATCAAGGAGAAACCAGAGAGAACATGCTAGTTCACAGGAAACTGACAACTACTATGAACGCATTCATAGTTCTTCTTCTAGAGATAGTCGGAGGAGGCAGAGGCGTGATCATGATGGTAAGAGACAAAAAGAGGGATGAACTTCCTGGACTAAAGCTTAAGATACCTCCTTTCCATGGCAAGGGCTGATCCGGATGCCTATTTGGAATTTGAAAAGAAGATCGAGCTGGTCTTTAATTGCCAGCAGTATACTCAAGCTCAAAAGATCCAAGTAGCAGCTACCGAGTCCTATGACTATGCATTGACCTGGTGGGATCAGTTGGTGAGCACTAGGAGATGCAACCAGGAGTATCCGGTCGAATAATGGCAAGAGATGAAATCCATCATACGCAAAAGGTTTGTTCCAAGCCACTATCACCGTGATCTACATCAAAAACTAAGAAAGCTCACCCAAGGATCAAAGTCAGTAGACAAATACTTTCAAGAGATGGAGCTACTTATGTTGAGGGCAAGTATTTCTGAAGATAGAGAAGCCACCATGTCCCGGCCTACTCTAAAAGAGAAAGCCATATCTTAAAGAAGAAGTAAAACCAAGTGATATCTTTGGGGAAGGAGAAAGAGAAGGCCAAAGCAACCAGTTTCAACCGCTAGAGATGTTAAGTGCTCGAAATGTCAAGGAAGAGGGCATAATGCCAATGAGTGCACCAACAAACGGATCATAATTCTACTTGAGAATGGAGAATATGAGTCTGAGGACTATAGATCTGAGCATGATCTTGAGCATTATGAAGGAGAATATGAAGAAGAAGAACCAGTAAAAGGAAGACTGTTGGTAGCCAGAGGACTCTTAAACCTACAAACAAAGACTGAGGAACTAGAGCAATGTGAAAACCTTTTCTATACAAGGTGTTTGGTGCAAGGCAAGGTTTGTAGTCTCATTGTAGATGGGGGAAGTTGTGTGGCTGTTGCTAGTGAGACTATGGTCCAGAAGTTGGCATTAACCGTCCAGAGACATCCAAAGCCTTACCGAATGCATTGGCTTAATGAAGAAGGTGAAATAAAGGTCTCTAATCAAGTGGTGGTACCTATATCCATTGGAAGGTATGAAGATGAGGTTCAATGTGATGTACTACCTATGGAAGGTAGCCACATACTTCTAAGATGGCCATGGCAATCGGATAGACGTGTGATACATGATGGGTTCTCAAATAACCATTCCTTTCAGTTCAAAGATTGCAAGACAGTCTTGGTTCCCTTGTCACCAAAAGAAGTTCAACAAGATCAACTTAAGCTTAAAAAGAAGAAGAGCATTGATCTAAAACCAGATGGAACTAAGCAACGCAACTTCTATGCTAAAACCAGTGACATCAAAAGATCCCTCTACTCTAAGCAACCCGTTCTATTGCTTGATTTTAAAGGAACTCTTTTAAACTTACATGATCTTACACCGGAGTATCTAAGTGAAATGTTTTCTCTTTTTGCAGGAGTTTCAAGATGTGTTCCTTGAAGAAAAACCTATTAGTTTCCCTCCAATGCGTGGGATTGAGCATCAGATCGACTTTGGCCCTGGTTCAACACTTTCAAACCGAACAGCATATAGAACTAATCCGGTTGAAACTAAAAAGTTGCAAGGACAAGTGGAAGAACTAATGGAGAAAGGCCACTTCCGTGCAACTATGAGCCCTTGTGTTGTTCATGTCCTCCTCGTGCCTAAGAAGAATGGAAGTTCGCGAATGTGTGTTGATTGTAGAGCAATCAACGACATCATAGTGAAGTATCGACACCCTATCCCTAGATTAGATGATATGCTTGATGAAATATATGGTTCTTGCATCTTTTCTAAGATAAATATAATGAGTGGATATTATTAAATAAGGATGAAAGAAGGAGATGAATGGAAGACTGCATTTAAAACTAAGCATGGACTGTATGAGTGGTTAGTTATGCCATTCGGATTGACAAGTGCACCTAGTACATTCATGAGGTTAATGAATCATTTCCTTAGGTCTTTCATTGGCGTCTTTGTAGTTGTGTATTTTGATGATATCCTTGTCTATAGCAAGTGTCTAGAAGAGCATATAGATCATCGTAGGGTCGTTCTTAATGTGCTAAGGAAAGAAAAAGCTTTATGCTAATCTTACGAAGTGTACATTTTGTATGAATAACTAAGCTTTTCTAGGCTTTTTTGTTAGTGCAGATGGTGTTAAGGTTGATCAAGAGAAGATCAAAGCTATCCAAGAATGGCTGATTCCAACTACTGTGGGGGAAGTGAGAAGTTTTCATTGATTAGCTGACTTTTATAGGCGCTTTGTAAAGAACTTCAGTACTCTAGCAGTTCCACTGACTGAAGTAATCAAAAAGATGTGGGATTCAAGTGGGGAGAAGCTCAAGAAACCGCATTCCAAACTCTCAAAGAGAAGCTTATCCAAACTCCTCTTTTAAAACTTCCGGGCTTTGCTAAAACATTCGAGATTGAAGGTGATGCCTCAGGGATTGGTATTGGTGCTGTTCCGATGCAGGAGAAGAGACCCATAGCTTACTTCAATGAGAAACTTGGAGCAGTCACTCTCAACTATTACGACCTATGACAAATAATTGTATGCTTTGGTGAGAGCTCTACAAACATGGCAACATTATCTCTGCCCCAAGGAGTTTGTTATACACGCGAATCATGAGTCTTTCAAGTACTTAAAAGAGCAAAGCAAGCTTAGCAAGAGACACGCAAGGTGGGTTGAATTCATTGGAACTTTCCCATATGTGAACAAATACAAACAAGGTAAAGAAAACATAGTTGCTGATGCACTATCTCGAAGGTATGTTCTTTTAACCACTCTTGATGCTAAGTTGCTAGGTTTTGAACAAATTAAAGACATGTATGAAACTGATCTTGATTTTAAAGAAGCTTATATATCTTGTGAGAAGTTTGCTGCAGGTCACTATTTGAGGAAGGATGGATTCTTGTTTTATGATAATCGTTTGTGCGTGCCTAATAGCTCACAAAGAGACTTGTTTGTTAGGGAATCCCATAGAGGAAGTCTAATGGACATTTTGGGATTCCCAAGACTCTTAAGGTTTTGCAGGATCACTTCTATTGGCCACACATGAAAAGAGATGTCGAGAGAATCTGTGGAAGGTGTGCAACTTGCAAACAAGCTAAGTCTAAAGTCCAGTCTCACGATTTGAGGACAAATCCTTTTAAGAGGGAGGGGATGATGTGATCATGGACCCCCTTACTAATGAAGAAGAGGAGACCATGGATGGTCCACCTGATGAAACTATGTACCAACTGATTGATGATGATGCCTTAACCATTCCAGAAGGTCCCATGACCCATATTAGAGCCAAGAAAATCAAGAAGATCATTGGAGGTTTATTTACCACAATATTGCAACAAGAAGAAATTTTGGACAAGGTTTGATGAATCGAGATACCTTGATCACCATTCAAGCTATCTCTTCATCAAGCTGAGTTAGTAACTAGGCAAGGCACTTTGTATGTGCTCTTTTCCTTTTCCTTGTGCATGTACAAGGATCTCTTTATATATTTAGGTCGAAAAACCTTCTATGAAGCAAGCAATATTTTTATCAATCTCTTCGTGTTCTTTCTTATCTTTGAGTCGAAGAATTCTCTGGTATGTCATACCCAGAACCTTAAGGGCTTCTACTTGGTGTGTAATATCCGATCTAGTTGCCTAGGTATATCATTTGGTCTTTCTGCAACCTATTGTGTCACCAATAAACCCACAACATTGAAGAACTTGAGTGTACGATTTGTCCTTGCAAGGATCTGTCCCCCATCGTCCAGAGAAGCACCCTAGGAGTGTATTAGATAGGATGGATAGAAAGTCGACTACTGGGTATTGTGAAAGTTTTACAGAGCTTATGGCTGTTTATGTGAGAGGAACCACAATGGGGAAGATGAGAACTTGTGTTGGTCGAAATGAGAGTGAGACTGATGAGAGAGAGAGAGTAAACGAGAGAATAAGGGTTTTGAGTGACTAAAGAGAGAATAGAGAGAGACTAAGAGATTTTGAAGAGGAAAATTGACACTTTAATTAGGGAAATGAGGATACATAAGGGCTTACCAAAATTAAAACAAGCAAAAGGAGTTAAACATAATTCAAAATACTTTCCCAGAAATCCTAGACCAGGCTGTCACTTGCTAGCGCCGATAGGAAGGGTATGGCTGGAAATGAGCAAACACACCAAATGAATCTGTCTATAGACCGGTCCAGGTTCAGCTCTTCCTTTCCAGTCTGGATAAGGGTCTTTCTTATCCACAAACGGTAAGCAGCAGGGTATCTCGCCTGATCCCCTTAAGATGCCATCCGGATACCTTCTTCTTCCTCACAGCCTCTTCTTGAATTGGAATGCAAGTTTCCTCAATGGATGTGTACGGATCATGGTTTGGTCTATACACATTTCTACCCAACTTTTCACAGACCCAAAACATGATCATTTGGTCGAATATCAAGTTTTTGGGTCGACCTCATATGTACGGTCGGTACAGTTCGTACGGTCGTATGGTACAGACATTTTAACTTTGCACATTGACCAAATTCTCCCAAACTTCTCTCATCCCTTCTTCCTTCATTGTAAACCCTTCCTAATCCTTGATCTAGCTCAGGCATTGCCTTCTGGACCTTCCTTAGCTCATGACAGAACTCCACAATGGTTTGGTCCTTTCTTTGCACATAACCTTTAGTGATCAGTTTATCACTACAAGTTTAACACTCCCCCTCAAGCTTGAATCTATAGATCCTGAGTCAAGCTTGTAACCATGAAGTCACTTCTCATTAAAAACCGTATCAAAGAAAACCCTCCTTAGAGATAAAACCTTGATAAGGAAAAGAGTAAGATCATTCAAAGCCTAGGGATTGGCCATTGAGTTCTTTGTGTCTCAACTAGTGTGGTGGACACAAAGAACACTGGATCATGGCCTAAATAGTGCAGAAATAATCTACATATCTTGCACACTCATCAACCTTCTTCTTGACCTCTTCATAGACCCGGTTTGGGTCTCCCCCTCTGAACTAACTTCACAGCCATCATAGAGAAGCTAGGAAACGACCTTGATCATCTTCAGTGAGGCTCAAGCCATGGTACTCTTCAACTTAGCCTGATCTTGGTCTCTCCCCCTTTCACCTATCCTCCTGATAGGTTCAAGTGCTCGGACACACCAGATCTTCCTAGATAGAGTAACCAGTACATGATACATCATTCCACAAGTGTATCAGTCATCAAGAGGTAAACCTATCATGATTGTATATAATGATTAGATCAGGTTTGCTCCCTGGCTTAATGGTGATGAGTGGCTTGCATTAACCAGCAACTTGAACCCCTCACTGCTAGAACTCGTCTCGGATCACTGAAACTCTTTCAACACTCCCCCTCAAGCTTGAGACCTCTTAAAGGAAAAAGTTTGGACGGTTTGATGGCTTCATGATCCGGACAGAACAAACCATTTCAACCTTCCTTCATCACTCGCCAACTTGATGGCCTGCTGGTTGTTCCCTCATTTATCTCTTCAACCACCTCAACTAGAAGCCGCATTGATAGAGTAGCCTTCTTCATACACAGCCAAGACTGGTCTAAACTATCTGTTGACTAGGCATGTCACTGCCCATACCCGGTTGGCTCCTTCTTCAGTTTGCTTGCAATGGTAAGGAGGAAAACAGGTCACTGTACTTAGGATAATCCGGCAGCTCACTTAACTCTCCTCCTCTAGCTTGGATTAACTTTAGGTCCAAGCTTGAAATGAGCTGTTTTGAGCTTTAAGATCAAGAATGCAACATCCCAAGGACTAAACATACAACCACTGATCAACCCTTCATTTCAGTGTTAGAATGAGAGAATTGAGAAGGAGTTTGTTACTGGAAACTGAAGAAAATGAAGAACAAGAGAGAGAGAGAGAGAGAGATTTCGAAAATAAAGAGAGAGAAGGAGAATTATTCCTTGCTTCATTCAGTTTTGAGTTACATACTTATATAGATAGACAAGTTGACATTAAACTAAATAAACAAATGAGAGAGGAGGGGACCATCTGGCTCAGACAGACCAAGTGAAAGTGATAGGAACTAACAGTCTTCTATTATTTGAATCCTTATCTCAACATGTGGTTCCTCTTCCCCCACGTTCCCATTACTTTCCAAGGTCAAGACAAAGACTTCTGGTTAGTGTAACTAATTCCTGAGTGTGTCTTTACTCTCCCTTGCCTTGCAAGTCACGTAGACTGGCTAGGTTGTACAGATGAAAATATCGTGGCTGACCAGAATGCTTTTCTTGATCTCTTCTTCTTCTACTTGTTATATTCATTTCTTCATGTCAACACTCCCCATCAAGCTTGACCATAGGAACTGGTCAAGCTTGGAAACCATGAAGAACTCCCTCATTAAAACCTTAATGTGAAAAACCCGATGAGACAAAAAATCACCAAGGAAAATGAGTAGAGAACTTCATGGCAAGAGGATCAGTGATGAGTGAGGTCTATGAGTCCAAGCTTTGAATGGATGAACTCACAGACTTTGGTGCTTGCTCCCTTGGTGAAGATTTCAGCTAAATGGTCTTCACTTCTAGTGTAGCAAGGTAGGATGATTTGTTTCTCCACAGCTTGTCTAACCTTGTGGCAGTCTACCTTAATGTGCTTGGTTCTTTCATGGAATACTGAGTTGCTAGCAATGTGCATGGGAGGCTGATTATCAGAATGCATTGTGATTGGTGATGTTGTCTCAATACTCAAGTCTTTAAGCAGAGTCTTGATCCATACAAGCTCATTTGTGAGCTTCCTCATAGCTCTATACTCTGCTCAGCACTTGAACATGAAACCACCTTCAGCTTCTTGCTCTTCAAAGTCATTAATGTTGAACCAAATAAGAGATGAGGTTATAAACTATGGATGAAGGATGAAGAATACTGAGGGAATGAAGAGGAAGTGAAATGGTGTTTTCCGTACAAGTCCGTACATGTCCATACAAGGCCGTACAAGATGACCATACAAGACCTAGGTCGACCAGAGTAAATTTGGGTCGACCAAAGTTACTTCGGGTAAACCAGAAGAGTTACCTTCCCGTGGATAAGTTTCTTTCTTCCTTCATTCCTTCCGTGTGTCTACATGCACTGAACCTTATGGATAAGGTTACTCCGTGCCTAGACAGGGCTTCCCAAGAGCATCTGGTCAAGATGCTAAAGGAATCAAGTGTGTAAAGCTTCTGGTTCGTGTATTTCAAACCAGGAGCGCCCAAGACCTTGACTTCACATGCTCGAGTTGAAACCTGATCCTTTTCTATCCCTTAAGCACTACTTTATGTTCTCTATATATGTTGTAACCCTTCTCATTAATCAATGAAGCATTATTCGAATCTCTTCTTTTCTCTCTAGTGTTCTTCATTTCTAGAAATGAGTTCTTAGTAAAGTCTTGATCTTTAGTCTCCAAATCTCTTCTAAACTCTCTCAAAGTCTCTTCTTCTTGTTTATACTCAGATTCTACATTAGTTTTCATGGTATCAGAGTGAGGTTTACTTGAATTTTGGTTTTTATATCATCTCCCAACAAATAACACTCAAGAAAACTTTTTCAGTCCGTGAAGTTTCAAGATGGAGGGTACAAAGACTACCGTGATTCCAGTGACACTAAGGGAGGAAACTACCTCCTATGGTCTCGTGTGGTGAAGACAGTAGTGAGGAATGAGGGTTTATGGAACCAAATCCTTGAGGATGTAGCTCCAAAACTCATGACTCATGAAGGAGACAAGGAGATTGTCGTGTGTGATGAAGTGAAATGGATCCAGGAAGACAACCTGGTGATGTCTATCCTTCAAAGCTCTTTAGATCCGTCAATCTTAGAGGGATACAGTTACTGTGAGAAGGGAAAGTCATGTGGGACACACTCCAGAAGGTTTATGGGAACATGTCAAACCTTACTTGTGCATTTGAGATCAAACGAGCTATCAACAATCTAGAACAACATGATATGGAGTTCACAAAGCACCTTGGTAAGTTTAGAGCTTTGTGGTCCGACCTTAAGATGCTGAGGCCGAGTACAACAGATCCAGATGATCTCAATGAAAGGCGTGAGCAAGATAAAGTCTTTGGCTTGTTGCTCACCCTCAACTCCACCTACAATGACCTGGTGAAACACATCTTCCGAGCTGAGAAGCTACCCAAGTTGAAGGAAGTCTGCGCACAGATCCAAAAGGAACAAGGGTCATTGTGGTTGTTTGGAGGAAAGAGGGAGCTTACCTTAGCTAATCAAGCCGAGGTTCCTCAATCCAACGAGGTGAACAAGTATGAAAGATAGGAGGCACAATGGGAATTGTGATCATTGCAAGAGACAAGGACAGAAGAAGCACCAGTGCTGGATCCTTCACCCACACCTCATGAAGGACAGAGATGCAGGGGAGATGTGAAGCTATGGTGGAAGTGATCAGCATGGAGCTGGACCCTCAACCCGGTCTCAATAGGCTGAAGGACGTGAAGGTGGTGAGAACAAAGCCTTGGTGACACACACTGCTCAACAAAATAACCGCCCAAATGAGCATAAGTTCGTTCGCCGATCAGAAATTGATGCTCTCATCAGGATTCTCAAAGACAATGGTAACACCTTTGGTAACCTCAGGTGGTATTCTTTTGGTGCATCTAAGGTTGCTAGTTTTCATGATGAAACTGATGCATATACTCACTCTAAACCATTGAAAGTTGATTCAGGTGCATCACATCATATGATTAGTGATACTAGTCTTATTAAGGACATAGAACCTTCACATGGACATGTTATGATTGCTAATGGTGATAGGATTCCAATAAGGGGTATATGCAAGTTAACACTGTTTGATAAGGAATCTAGAGCCTTTTATATGCCTTAGTTTACATCAGACTTGTTTTTTTTTATGAAGTGTACCAATGACTTGCAATGCAATATTTCTTCACTCTTAATGATGTAAAGTTTCAGAATATTGAGAGCAGTCGTTTGATTGGGCAAGTAGTTACAAAAGGAGACCTTTACTTACTTGAAGACCTTACTTCTCTGCCTAGTTATAGTTGTTCTTTTACTTCTGTTGCTACTTGTACTTTAAATAAGAATGCTTTGTGGCATGCTAGACTAGGTCTAGCATCCCCAATCCTGAATAAAAATCATGTGACTGACCATGGTTCGAGGAAATGAGCTGAAGATCACTTTGATCAAGAGTCAGGCATTCCATGGTCAGGTTAGGGTTAAGTATATAAAGAATAAACCAAATGCGAGGGAACGAAACGAGTTAATGGAGCTAGAAGAGTGTTTTGGCAGCTGGACGAAGTACACGGTTAGCTCAACCAACTAAACTTAGCTTGACAAAGATCAGTCTAGCTCAGCCCTACTTAGGTAAGCTCATTCACCTGAGCTACCAGCTCACTCAGCTGGACCAGCTGGGGATCAGCTAAACTCAGCTGGACCGAGTGTTCGGGTATTTGGCAGTTGGTCCGGGTCTGGGCCGGTGGTGGGCCGGGTGGTCCAGCCATGGAGGCTAGGGCCTCGTGGAACCTTGTGTAAGGAAATGGTTTAAGCCTGGTGGGTCTGGGTCTCTGTTTGAGCCTGGTATCGACCCAAGAAAGGACAGATACATGCGAAGGGATGCATGCGGCCAAAAGGTGCAACCTGTCCACCAAGTCATGCCCTTTCGCCCAAAAGTCATGCATGTTCGTGGGACAAGACTTACCCCTTCATTCTATATAAATAGGGGTTTTATGAACACGTTTTTATCATCCAGTTTCAGAGTATAATACTCAGAGAAAAACGTGAGAGAGAGAGAAAGAGAGAAAGAGAGAGTTTTCGATCAAGAATGGGAAAGGATGATAAGGGGAAGAACGTGGAAGACCCTAACATGGTTTCCGAGTTAAGAGATAGGCCGTGGGTTCCTAAGTCCATACGGGTAGCCCTTGTGGCTGAATTGATGGTCTTGTCGGTTCCATAGTCTAATCCGTTTCTCTTGATCTGTTTCCATTCATTCTCCATCTTCTCTTTCTGGTTATACACGAATGGATGTGATGGTGCGATTCAAGGATTACATCCCTGGTTTTAACTCATCCACATTAAACCAAAACCTAGTCCATGGGTCGGCTATGCGGATCAGTCCGGATCGTGCTAATAAATGGGTGGTCGGGCTGAACGTTTGGAAACTCCCCAAGGGTACGAGTTTCCAAGGGTCATTAGTGCCAAAGGTAATGAGAGTCCATAGAGTACGAGTAACCAGAAGGTACGATATACCAGAGAGTTACGAGTACCAGAAGGTACCATAAACCAAAAGGTGTCATTGACAAAAAGGTGCAAGTTACCAAAGGGTGCAAGTTCCAAACAGTGCCACTGGATGCAGGTCATGTCCGGTCCATATGGATCAGTCCATGTCTTATAAGCTAGGACATATACACGGTTGTGTAAACCGTAATAATGAGTCGCAAGTCCGATCGGTTGTAATGTCATCCGGATTGGGCTTGGTCCTTACTCGGTTGTATGGATCCATGTCCCGCGCTGGTTCAGGTAAGGAAGTCTATTGAGACTTTTGGCCGGACTTCAAGAGTAGCCGATCGTACTTAGACATTGCCCGGATGGACGGACTGGTCTTTGGGCGATACAGTTCTGATCGTGTATCTGTTAGTTTTAACTGGACTGTCTATCTATTCTAAGTCATGTGGGGCGGTTGGATGATTGACTTAGGGTATGGTAGACAGGTCCAACTTATTATATGATTGTCGTAATTGAGGTTTATCATAGTTTTACGGACCAAGCTAAGCATTATGGAATCGATCCGTTCTGATTTCGGTTTTGACTAATGCTCATGGGTTATGGTTTCAGGAACTGAGGCTGGTTGTGGTCAAGCCAAGGAGCCGTGAAGACTCAACCAGGGAGAGGCTGTGTGGTGTGTGGCTAGATGAAGTTAGGGAGGAACTAGTTGTTGTTTATGAGACTGTTCAAAAACTATGTATTGGATCACATGAATCAGAGTGATACAACTATACTTATTAGTTATTCTGCTGTTGTATTTGTCAATTGTTTATGAACCTCATATTTGAATGTGACTTATTAAATAAAAGACCTAAAAATGAATCAAACAAGCAATGAAATATATGAAGTAAGTCTCAGGGTCTAGTTGGGTATGGTAGTCCACACACGCAGCCAGATGATCAGGTCTCACGGTGAGGTTGTTTTGATTGCTTAGCCTAGGGATTGTTGTGTTTTTCATATGCTATGTTTCTGTACAAACATTTTCTAGAATCCTTAGGTTGGAAAAGGAAAATCCAGATGAGCCCGGAAGAGCCCGGAAGAATAAGGTGGCGGATGGAAACTCTGGCCAATGATGGTCAGAAGAGGTCTTCCCAATGGGGTTGGGAACTGATTATCCAGCCAACCTTAGTAAAGGGCGAGTTGATGGTATGATAAGAGAGCATGAGCATGAGAATGAAGAGGAATTAGAATCCTCTAACGCCGAGCGTCTTGTTGACCCACGTATGAACGCAGTCGATTGTAGAAGAAACCAAACCGCTGAACTATCCATAAAGGATATGTGGGAAGCCACGAAGCGTATGGGCGATCGGATAGATGTTGTCACTCAGATGGTCACCCCTCTTGTGAACTCATCCGTAGGTCAGGCTACTCCTAATGAGGCACCCATAGTTAATGATGTAGTTAAGGAAAAAAGCCGAGGTGATCGAGATTGATCCTCCTGTAAGGGCTGTAAGAAGGTGGACTATCTGAGCCTATTGGCAAAAATTTCCCGTTTGAGACCCCGACATTTCTAAGGTAGCACCGATCCCATAGTGGCTGATGAGTGGAGGGGTAGGCTGGTCCAAAAATTCAATTCTACCTCGTTGTCTAGAGGACTACAAGAGAGACATTGCGATCTATTTCCTGGAAGGGGATGCACATAAATGGTGGTTGGCTTTAGATAAGCGTACCAATAGAATTCGAAGTGGAATTCAACCGCAAATACTTTCCTGCAGAGGCATGGGTGTGAGGTTTGCGGAATCTTTAAGCTCAGGTTCTGATAAACCTGGCTCTGAAACCATGAAAGTTTTACAGAGCTTATGGTTGTGTATGTGAAAGAAAACCCAATGGGGAAAGATGATAACTTGTCTTGGTCGAAATGTGAGTGAGACTGATGAGAGAGAGAGTAAATGAGAGACTAAGTTGTTTTGGGAGACTAAAGAGAGATTAGAGAGAGACTAAGAGATTGTGAAGGAGGAAAGGGGAGAACCCCCTATTCAGCTTATTGATATACTCGGACAATGCACCCTTTAAATAGGGGAAATGAGGATACATAAGGGTTTACAAGAAATTCAAACAAGCAAAAGGAGTCAAACATAATTCAAAATACTTGGCCAGAAAGTGCTAGACCAGGCTGTCACTTGCTGGCGCCTAAAGGAAGAGTATGGCTTGAAACTGAGCCAACACGCCTCAAGAATCTATCCATAAGACCAGTCCACCTTCACCTCTTTCATTTCCGAGTCTGGATTAGACCAGTCAAGGTTCACCTTTTCCTTTCCAGGTCCAGGTTCAACCTCTTTCCTTTCCCAGCCTCTTTCTTGACTTGGGGAATGCAAAGGTTCCTCCATGCGATGTGTACGGATTAGGGTTTTGGTCCGTACACATTTTTCGCCCCAACTTTGCAAAAAACCCAAACATTATCATTTGGTTAAGTTATCAAGTTTTCGGGTCAACCTCCGCTCCGTACATATCCATAACGGCGTGACAGTACGAACATCCCTAACTTGCAAATCGCCCAATGCTTCCAAACTTCTCTCAATCGACTTCTTCCTATCAATCTGTAAACCCTTCCCTAAAACCTTGAATCTATTTAGCATTGCCTTTTGGACCTCCTTAGTTCATGGCAGAACTTCCACAATGGTTTGTTCTTTCTTTGCACATAACCTTTAGTGATAAGTTTAATCACTTCAGGTTTAACATATTGCACCTTATTGGTGGGAACTTGGTCACTTTGGAAGAGCAAGCAGCAGAATGTGGTTTCATGCTTTAGTGCAAAAGCTGAGTATAGAGCAATGCCGAAGCTTACAACGAGCTAGTATGGATCAAAGGCATACTGAAGCACTTGGGGATTGAGAAGACCACACCCATGAAATTCATTGTGACAACCAGGAAGCCATCCACATTGCATCCAACTCGGTGTTCCATGAAAGGATGATTGTCATAAGGTGAGGCAAATTAGTGTATATGGAGACATTCTACGTTGCTTTAGCAGAAGTGAAGATCAACAAGCTGATGTATAGTGAGTCCACCCACACCAGAATTGGACTCATATACCTCACCAACGAGATTGATCCCCTTCCATGGGCTCTTTACACTTTTCCTTATTAACGTTTTATCCCTAAAAAGGGTTTTCTTTGACAAAGTTTTTAATGAGGAAGATCTCATGGCATCCAAGCTTGACTGGTTCCCCTTGGTCAAGCTTGAGGGGGAGTGTTTAAACCGAGGTGTTTAATTGATAGAGGAAGACTGAGGGAGTATAGAGGGTTTGGAATCGAAGTGTGCATACAAGGCCGTAAATGCCGTACAACTGGTCGACCCAGATGATCAAGGTTGAGAGTTACCCAGGGTATATGTAACTCGACCAGAAGTAACATTTACCACATACCACTATGATTCAAGCTTGATACACGGATAAGGAAGCATGGTTGACAGGCGGCTCATGTGGCCAAGAAAGGAAGAGCATCTGGTCAAGATACCTTTGGCATCTCAGTGTGTGAAGGCTCTCGACCAAGCATTTAAGTTAGGTGCCTAATCGAGCCTTGACTCTACATGCTCACTCTACTATCCAATTGAAACCTTATTCTTATGTTACCCTAATCCTTCCTCTATATATTTTAACCTCTGTCAAGCAATAATAATCAAGCATTTCATTTGTAAATCACTTAGTCTCTCTAGTCCTCTCTCGTTTAGCCGAAATGGGTTCTTGAGTCTAAGACGTTCAAAGTCTCTTCCTTTAGTACCAAAATCTTCTTAATCTCTTCTTTTCTTTCATCCTTTACTCAGATTCTATTCAGTTTTCACAAACAAGTCTCTTAGTGAGCAATTAGGCACACACATACTATTATCATAAAACAAGAATCCATCCTTCCTGAAGTAATGACAATGCAGCAAACTTCTCACAAGACATGTAAGCTTCTTTAAAGTCAAGATCGGTTTCATACATTTCATTAATTTGTTTAAAAACCTAGCAACTTAGCATCAAGAGTTGTTAAAAGAACATACCTTCGAGATAGTGCATCAGCAACTATGTTTTCTTTACCTTGTTTGGTATTTGTTTCACATATGGGAAAGTTCCAATGATTCCACCCACCGTGCGTGTCTCTTGCTAAGCTTGCTTTGCCCCTTTAATTACTTGAAAGACTCATGAGCCGAGTGTATAATAAACTCCTTGTGGTAGAGATAATGTTGCCATGTTTTGTAGAGCTCATCACCAAGATTCTCATTGAAGTAAGCTATGGTCTCTTCTCCTGCATCAGAACAGCTTCCATACCAATCCCTTAGGCATCAACATTCAATCTCAAATGTTTTAGCAAAGCAGGAAGTATTAAGAGAGGGGATTAGGTAAGCCCTCTTTAATAGTTTGGAATGCAGTTTCTTGAGCTTCTCCCCACTTGAATCCACATCTTTCTTATCACTTCAGTCAATGGAGCTGCTAGAGTACTGAAGTCCTTTACAAAGCGCCTATAGAAGGCAGCTATTCAATGAAAACTTCTCACTTCTCCCACAATAGTTGGACTCGGCCATTCTTGAATAACTTTGATCTTCTCTTGATCAACCTTGACACCATCTGCACTAACCACAAAGCCTAGGAAAACCAAGTTATCTTTACAAAATGTATACTTCTTAAGATAGCATAAAGCTTTTCTTTCCTTAGTACATTAAGAACGACCCTAAGATGATATATATGCTTTTCTACACACTTGCTATACAATAAGGATATCATCAAAATACACAACTACAAAGATGTCAATTAAAGACCTAAGGACATGATTCATTAACCTCATGAATGTACTAGGTGCATTTTTCAAATCCGAATGGCATAACTAACAACTCATACAAACCATGTTTAGTTTTAAATGCAGTCTTTCCATTCATCTCCTACTTTCATTCTAATTTGATGATATCCACTCTTTAAGTTTATCTTAAAAAATATGCAAGAACCATATAATTCATCAACCATATCATCTAATCTAGGAATAGGGTGTCGATACTTCACTGTGATGTTGTTGATTGCTCTACAATCAACACACATTCGCCAATTACCATCCCTTCTTAGGTACGAGGAGGACAAGAACATCACAAGGGCTTATACTTTCACGGGTGTGACCTTTCTCCATCAGTTCTTCCACTTGTTTGTGCAAACTCCTTGTTTTAAACTGGATTACTTCTATATGCCTGGTCGGTTTAGAAGTGTATATCCAGGGACAAATTCGATATGATGCTCAATCCCACACATTGGAGGTGATCCAATTGGATTGTGAAATCTTGAGAAAATCTGGGTTAATGATGAACAAGGGTGACAAATATATAGAAGAAGAATAAAGCTTTACAACGGATACAAGATAAGGTTGTGGATAAGCTTTTCAACGAGCATGTGGAATCAATGGTGGAGGCGTGCCTTATTTGAGTTCATGTGGCCGAGAAGCTTCAAACGATTGATTCCTTTGGCATCTTCACCAGATGCTCTTCCAGCCTTGATCCATCCTGTCCAGAAGCGCTCCTTATCCCATTATTCTGTCATTTTCCGTGTATCAGAAGGTAAAGGTAAGAACTGGTCGAGTAACATTTACTCGGGTAAAACTCAACCAAGGTAACTTTGGGTCGTCCAATTGTACGGCATGTACGGCCATTTTACGGATGACCAAAACTTGATTTCTCTCCGACTTCCTTATCAATTTTAATACCTCTGTTCAACACTCCATCTCAAGCTTGACCATGGGAAACCAGTCAAGCTTGGATGCCATGAGATCTCCCTCGTTAAAAACCTTATCAAAGAAAACCCTCCTTAGGGATAAACCCTGCAAAGGAAAAGAGTAAAGACCCCATGGCAAGGGGATCAGTGAAAATGTTTAGAAAATAAAAGATTACAGAGATTGGTTTAGACAGAAAGGAAGAGAATCGAATAGAATAGGAAGATTAGAGAGTGATTTGTATGAGGCTTTGTCTTAGAGTTTCATTTCTGCCAAGAGAAGAAAGAAACCCAGAACTGTATGCTTTATTTCTTAGGGGAGCATTACAATATATAGAGAGAGTTTACAAGGGTTTTCCAGAGAGGGAAGAATAAACTTGTGGACCAGAAGAGAAAGGGAGAGTGTCTTCAAACGTTCGACCATGGAGAGCCACTGGTGCGATCTGGATCAGCCTCAACTTCATGGATTTGAAGCTCGTGTGTTCACCAGCAAATTCACTGCTTATGGTTTGTTTCAATGAGCCAAAGAAAGAGATTAATGGCTTGCACCAAAGAACAACTCATGGAACGGCCTTGAAGCAGCATGTTAATAGAAGATCGATGGAGCAGAGCATTACCATTGGACTAAGGATAATCTTCTCACCTGCTAACATGGATCAGAAAGAGAGCAAGGAAAGTGGTGGACTTGTTTCATGGACAAGCCCAAGAAGATGTTTTGGTGAAAAGAGGCCTTTCAAGCCCAAGAAGTGGAAAGATAAACCAGGCTTGGTTTAGGCTGGCCGATTTCTTTATCTCAAGTGTATTTCTGATTTCTTGTAATTCTAAACCAAGTAGGATTAGGTTTTCGTTTTAATAAACCCATTAGGAATAGGATTAGGGTTAGGGTTTTATAAACCAACTAGAAATAGGTTTTGGTTTTCTATTTTCGAATTAGGGTAGGGTTTTCTAGTAGGGTTTTCTGTTTTGTCTTTATAAAGCCAAAAGCAGCACATATTGTAAGACACACATTCTTTTAATAAAAATCAGAGCTTTTGGCTTTCAAACTCGTTCCTTTGGGGACCTCCCTTCATTGTTCACGTGGTTAACAAGTTTCTTTGTCACACAGGTTGCGTGAGCTTCTGTGATTCCATCCTAGACATGAAGCAAGGGTTGTCCTGTGTCTCAGGAGTCGCTAAACAAACTCTAGAGCAGTCCATAGCTCTATGGTGAAGATCATCCAACGTCCTGGAGCTTCTCAGGCTCAAGGATCCGCCCATCATCCCTCAAGTGTGACTGGGACGAGGTCTTCCTACCCAAGGCCGCACCATGTGGTATCAGAGCCACTTGGGGGTTTAGGGTTTGATGATCCTCAAATAGGATCACGAATTCCATCATCTATCCAGCAATCTTCAATGGTTTCTTATGGGAAGCAGGAAGATAAGGCTAAACAACAAGCAACAAGGAAGAGAGTTGCCAGCAAGCCAGACCTTGATCTTTAGTGAACAGCAACTGGATGACCTAGCAGCCGAGATCTTCAACCAAATCATGAGAGAACGTGGCAGCAAGCAAAGGTGGAACAGATCTGACCTAAAAACGTCCAAGGAGACAAAGTTACTTGCTTTGGATCAGTTTGGGCGCTGGTCTAGGGCTTCAACCAATGTAAAAGAAAACATCCAGCTAGTTCCTGAGCTATCAACAACAAAGTCTGGAAAACAGGAAAACAAACTTCTAAGCCATGCTCAACAAACGGCGAGAAGAAACCTGAGAAGATACCAGAGATTGAACCAGCATTGGCTACTCCTTGTCAAGGAGAACTTGCAGCCAATCATCTGAAGCAAGAGAAGCACGTACCAGTAGCTTTATGGTGGTCATATTCTTGGACCTAACAGAGGCTAAAGAAGAAGGAAAACTTGATGCGGCGCTTGTAGTTCATAAGGAGTCATCTGAGACTTTGATTGAACAAGGTGGATTCATTAGATTTTCTTCTTATTATTCACTGATCAAGCCTCTTGTTTGTGTTAGATTCAGTCTCATGGATCACTTAAAGCTTGTCAAGAAGCCTGCACAACTTTATCTTTGAACCAGGAGGAAAGCTATGTGAGTTTAAGAGCAATAACAACATTCTGGTGCAAAGAGGAACAACAGAGATGAGTATGCACGAAACACTCATCCTCAAGAGCAGTATTTGAGGTCAAATTCTTTTAAAGGAGGAGGGGGTATTAGCTCAAATCAGCAGCAACGACAAGTTGAAAGAGAGAAAGTCTGAACTGCATCAACTACTTAAAGACTTGCAGCTTTGGCCTCATCATCCTAGACCAATAAAACACGTGATTCATGCTTATATGAAGTCTAGGGAGAGCTTGTATCACACGCCATCAATTGTACAAGCAAAGTGTGGAAAGACAAAGGATGACCCAAGAGAGGCAAAGCACGGTCCTAGACTCAAGAGTGAGTATGGGGATCATTGTACACGACCTCCTGATCAAGAGAAACATGCTAGTTTATTCACTTTGATTCCGGATCAAATTGTGCTGAGAGATGATCGAGACATTCTCATTCTCGGTCATGTGGGGTTAGTTCGACCACCAGAACATCTAGAGAGATTCTTGGACGTCCTGAACAACAAAAAGGAGCACTTGAACAGTAATAACACACTATTTAAAAGCACATTACAGTTGGAGCAGCGTAGGAACAGTTCTACCTTATTAGAAGGACTGGATTTGAGGACAAATCCTTTTAAAGGAGGAGGGGATGGTGCGATCTGGATCAGCCTCAACTTCATGGATTTGAAGCTCGTGTGTTCACCAGCAAATTCACTGCTTATGGTTTGTTTCAATGAGCCAAAGAAAGAGATTAATGGCTTGCACCAAAGAACAACTCATGGAACGGCCTTGAAGCAGCATGTTAATAGAAGATCGATGGAGCAGAGCATTACATGGACTAAGGATAATCTTCTCACCTGCTACATGGATCAGAAAGAGAGCAAGGAAGTGTTGGACTTGTTCATGGACAAGCCCAAGAAGATGTTTGGTGAAAAGAGGCCTTTCAAGCCCAAGAAGTGGAAAGATAAACCAGCTTGGTTTAGGCTGGCCGATTTCTTTATCTCAAGTGTATTTCTGATTTCTTGTAATTCTAAACCAAGTAGGATTAGGTTTTCGTTTTAATAAACCCATTAGGAATAGGATTAGGGTTAGGGTTTTATAAAACCAACTAGAAATAGGTTTTGGTTTTCTATTTTCGAATTAGGGTAGGGTTTTCTAGTTAGGGTTTTCTGTTTGTCTTTATAAAGCCAAAAGCAGCACATATTGTAAGACACACATTCTTTTAATAAAAATCAGAGCTTTTGGCTTTCAAACTCGTTCCTTTGGGGACCTCCCTTCATTGTTCACGTGGTGAACAAGTTTCTTTGTCACACAAGGTTGCGTGAGCTTCTGTGATTCATCCTAGACATGAAGCAGGGTGGTCTTGTGTCTCAGGAGTCGCTAAACAACTCTAGAGCAGTCCATAGCTCTATGGTGAAGATCATCCAACGTCCTGGAGCTTCTCAGGCTCAAGGATCCGCCCATCATCCCTCAAGTGTGACTGGGACGAGGTCTTCCTACCCAAGGCCGCACCAGCCACTCAAATGGCATCAGCATGTTTGGGAAGAAGCTGGTTCACTCTCCAGACTGTCTGTGCCTTATCCAATCTTCTTTTTTACCGGATAGATCATGGTAGACGAGGTAAGCGTCCCTGGTTACTTTTCTTTTTACTTAGGTGATGTTTTACATTTGGTCAAGTGTTTTGGGTCGACCATGATCTGTACGTCATGTACGGCTTGTACGAACATGGTCGACACAAAACCTCCCCAATCCTTTCTCTTCTTCTCACTCTCTTTAACCCAGCACTCCTCCTTTACTTAATTCTCTATTACACCTCAACTTAACACTCCCCCTCAAGCTTGAACATGTGGAACAAGTCGAGCTTGGAAGGATATGAGGTCTTCCTCATTAAAAACCTCACCAATGAAAAACCCATTTGTGATAAAACCTTGATGAGGGAAAAGAGTACAGACCCCATAGCAGGGGATTAGCTAAGTTAGGTCAGATCAATGAGTCCCAACCAGCCATGGATGGACTCCATTGCCTTTTGCCTAGCTGCCTTAGTAAACCCATCAGCTAGCTGATCCTCACTCCTTGTATATCATGGTAAGATCACTCCTAATCCAATCATCTGCCTCACCTTGAGGAAGTCAACCTCAATATGCTTGGACCTCTCATGAAACACTGAGTTGGGGCTATGCAGATGGCTTCTTGGTCGTCACAATGCATTGTCATTAGAGTGGACTGCTCAATGCCAAGATGTTTTAAGATGCCCTTGATCCAGACTAGCTCATTTGTCAGCTTCAACATTGCTCGATAATCAGATTCAGCACTGGAGCAGGACACCACCTTTTGCTTCTTGCTCTTCCATGTAACCAGATTCCCTCCAATGAACGTGCAGTAGACAGTAGTGGACTTCCTTTCTGGTCTATCACCAGCCCAATCCGCATCACAGTAACCAACCACTTCAGTGTTGTTGTTGCATCCCATAAACACTCCTTGACCAGGTGATCCATTCAAGTATATCAGGATCGGTTCCACCATATTCCAGTGGTGGTCCTTTGGAACTTGCATGCGTTGATTCACAAGGTTCAGAGCAAAACAAATGTCAGAACATTTGATGGTCAAGTAAATTAACTTACCAACTAGCTTTCTATAAAGCTTGGCATCATTGAGTGGTTTGCTATCTTTAATCTCCCCCTCACGAGGAACATTATACCAATCCTCCATGGGCATCCTTGCTGTCTTTCCCTTAAGTTTACATGCATCTCTCCAAAGATCAAGTCTATAGTTCCTTTAGGACATGAACAATCCTTCCTTAAATCTACAAATCTCAATCACAAGGAAGTATTTCATTTCTCCAAAGTCTTTAATTTCAAACACAGATTTAAGGTAATCTTTAGTGGCTTTGATGCCTTCCTTATCACTCCCAATTATGATGATATCATCAACATAAAATAGGAGAACAATGATACCTGATGGAGAGACAAGGGTGAATAGGGTGTGATCAAGTTCGGACTTGATGAAGCCTCGACCATTCAGAGTAGTGCTCAACTTGTGGTACAAGGCTCTTGGAGACTGCTTCAGCCCATTAATCGCCTTCCTCAACCGTAGCACATTCCCTAGTTTAACTAGACCTTCAATACAAGGAGGGGGATGCATATACACTTATTCTTCTAGCTCTCCTTGCAAGAAAGCATTCTTCACATCCATTTTCCATAAGTTCCATCAAAAGTTGGTTGCAATAAACAAAACAATCCGGATAGTATGGAGCTTTGCCACAGGAGCAAAGGTATCAACATAGTCTTCTCCATAGGTATGGGTGAATCCTCTTGCAACCAGTCTTGTTTTCCACCTTTCTATCTTCCCATTTGGTAAGTACTTGATGGTGAAGATCCATTTACTATAGACATCCTTCTTCCCTTTTGGAAACTCACTCTCATACCAAGTCTAATTCTTGATCATTGCACCCGCTTCACCACCCACTGATTTCCTCCACTCCTCATCCTCCATAGCTTCCTCACACGATTTTGGAACATGACTCTCATCCAAACTGATAATGAATGCACAATGCTCCTTAGGAAACTCAGCAAAAGAAGCAGATAGCTTGACTAGGGTGGGCGACAGCTTGAGCATTATAGTAGACTCTAATGTTTACCTAGTTAGATGGGTACTTTCTTACCCTAGTACTTCTCCACAATGGAGCTTGTACCTCTGGCTCTACTACTTCCTCATGCTCCTCTTGACCTTCTGCTTCATGCACATCTTTTCCCTCATTTGCTTACTCACTTCCCATCACATGTTGATCAAGACTTCCAGAGTTCTCTTCCTCATAAATACCATCTCCTGGTTCATTTCGCCCCTCATGATCAATGTGTTAAACTGAAGTGAGAAAACAACTCACTAAAGGTTTATGTGCAAAGCTTGGGAAAAAAACCCTTTAGAGATTGATCAAGATCTAAAGAGGGTCCAAAAGCTTATGCAGAGCTGGAACAAGGTTTAGGAGGAGTTTACAATGAAGGAGGAAGACTTGGGAGAAGTTTGGAGGCAAATGGTCGATGTGAAAAGTTCGGGTCAACCATTGAGAATGTTTTGGGTATGTGCAAAGTTGGGGAGAAAAGTGTACGGACCAAACCCTAATCGTTCCCTCCCATGGTGAAACCTTGCATCCCAAGTTATAGGGAAGCTTTGTAGAAGAAGAAAGCATCTGGATGGTTTGTGGAAGAAGAAAGGATCAACTGGTATCTTGGAAAGGATCTAGCGAGATGTTTCTTGTGCTGACCGTTTATGGATAAGGTTTAAGCTTATCCAGACTAGAAAGGAAGGAGCCTGAACCTGGAATGATCACTAGAAAGGGTCACCTTGGTGGCTGATTCTTAGCCAAGTTACTCATTTGGCGAGCCAGGCTGTCCCAAATCGTGTATAGCATATGTTCCATTCATTGAAAACTAAGGAGCCTCCTTCCTTTGACTCCACATGCTTACTCTGATATTTTGTAAAACCTTGTAAAGCTTAGCTCCCTATATATAACCTTGTAATGTCAACATGAAAAAAAAATTTGATAGTTTCTTCTCCTCTTCATAAGCTTTAGTCTCTGGTTCTCTATACTAAAGTCTCTCTACCATTAGTCTCTTAATCTCTCATATACTCTCTTAGTATGTCAAGTCTCTCACGAATCTCTTCATCATTCTCATCTGTCTCTCTTTCTCCATTCTCATCAAGTATCATCCACATCCACATCATCTTCATTTTTGTTCTTCATCACAAGCACTTGAGCTCTAAAAACTTTCATGGTATCAGAGCGAGGTTGCTCAGACTCCTGGTGATGCTTTCACAACAGTAACAAGCTCAAAAAATCACTCCTTTATAGATCCAATTCATTCGGATATAAATATTACACCTTTAAAGAACAAGAAGACAGTTTCGCTCATACTGACCTCAAGATGGAGTCTTCCAGAACATTTTCATTCCATTCATCCTCAAAGGTCCCAACTACCTTCTCTGGTCTCGCCTGGTGGAAACAGTCCTTGGTGGAAAAGGGTTATGGAGCCATTGCATCTGTGATGCTCCAAACCCTTCCAAAGTTGTCGCCTCTCAAGAGAGTTCATCCAGTGGTGATATTGGTTCTCTTACTGTCTCAGAAGGGGAGTGGCAACAAGATGACTTCATGGTCTTTTCCATCCTCCAAAGCTCTTTAGAAAGATCTATCCCTGAAGCCTACTCATATTGTGAGAGTGCTAAAGAGCTTTGGGAAACCTTAAACAAGAACTATGAGAACAACTCTAACCTCAGCCGAGTCTTTGAATTCAAGAGAGCCACCTGTCCCAAGAGAATGAGGAGTTCACTGTGCATCCGGGAAAGTTCAGAGCCCTTTGGTCTGAACTAGAGATGCTGAGACCTCAGTCTATTGACCCAGAGGTATTGAATGAAAGAAGGGAGCAAGACAAGGTATTTGGTCTGCTCTTGACCCTCAATCCTACCTTCAATGACCTTATCAAACATATCCTAAGGTATGAGAAGCTTCTCAAGCTTGAAGAGGTGTGTTCCCAAGTCCAAAAGGAGCAAGGGTCACATGGATTGTTTGAAGAAAAGGATGATTGTTTGAAGCTAAGGAGAGTCTTCTCAATGCATCACAAGCTGAAGCATTTCCTCAGTCCAACAAGGCGGTTTACAAGAGGGAGGACAGAAGGGGTCTTAAGTGCCAGAATCGCAAAAGGGATGGACACAACAAGGAGAGGTGTTGGGTACTGAACCCACATCTCAAACCCTTCAAGTTCAGATGAGACGTGTCCATGGAGGTTCAAGGAATCAGCTCGGGTTTGTTTGGTTGTAAGCAAGCCTCCTAAACCCTTAATAAGAGCTTTTGTCTTTATTTGGTTATGCATTGAGTGATGTTTGTGTCCCAGGATTTCCTGGCTTGTTTATTGCACTGTCTTGTGTTTCTGGTTGTTATGCCTTAGCTTACCCATCATAGATGTCTTGAAGGATTTAGAAGATTGTCTAAGCTCTTGCATCATGGTTTAGATAATCTGTTTTGCATAAGAATCAGTGTGGTTGTTTAGTAATGTCTTGTGCTCTGCCATAGTTCTAAATATCATGAATGTGTTGTAGAATTGAGTAGAATGTCTCTACTACTTGCATCATGAGTGTTAAAGCTGTTTTACAATCATAAGCATTTAGGCTAAAGATTCAATCCGGTTTTGTGTATCTTGATGATGGCAAAGTTAATCCATCAGAGATGTCAAGTAGGATTTAGAAGTATGTCTAAGCTACTTGAATCTATGGTTTTGATTAAACTATTGCTCATTATCATGTCCAGTTGTGTTCTTGCATTCTGTTTAGGTTTCTTTAAAATTGATCATATAGTGGTTATTTCATTCGGATTGAATCTATTGAATTCATATAGTTGCTGTCTAATATTGTTGCATTCATATATGATGCATTTTAAAATCCAGCCTAGTTGCAAGTGTATTGTTTCAAGCTTTCTTTGCATCTGGAGAAGTTTATATTGCTTAGTCTTGTTCCTGTGATTTCCTGGTTTCAAGATTAATGCTTTGTTTGGGCATTGGTGATCAAACCAGATGTGTGATCCTGGTTTAGTCCCAATGGGATGATCTAATCTTGCACTGAGTTGTGGTTATGTTAGTTACACAAGAATTGATAGAGTGACGGACCTAACCAAGGTCACAGTATAATGGTCTAATGCCATTGCATATCATCACTAGACGAGTCAGTCCACAAACTACAGGAAGTGTAGTGTGATTGAGTATGCCATGAGAGGTTGATACCATACCACTTGTACATGTTAGTCCCAAATTCTACAAGAAGTGTACAGTGGGATATCATACAATGAACTACCTTGTGAGGGATCTTAAGGTGATTCAAACAACATTAGTTCCTGGCATGAGGAAGAGAGCCAAAACTTACAAGAATTAGGACATCAAGTCTTGTGAAGACTGATAGTTCCTTAAGACGATGGAACTGCATACACTCAAGTCACAAGCTTAGCTTCTCCCCTAGTCTCGGAGTTAAGCTTGAGGGGGAGCCTTAATATGCTTGATCCATGGTCCAGTATCAAGTCTTTGTAAGGAATTCTACAAAGGATCATCCAACTAGGTCTAGACAGTGGCATGTCTATGCAAAGAGGCTGTTCAGAGCAGTCTTGGTTGTGTGTGTATGAAAGCTCAGTTCAATGTGGCCCCTATGGTGAGGTGACTGAAACTGAAGCTGAAGGGATCCACACAACCTCCCATCAATTTGGTGTTTCCATGAAGAGGTTGCAACTGGCCGAGTGTGAGGGATTTAAGTGACAAACTAGTCACTCCTCATCCAAACAAAAAGGGAAGTAACTTGAACTCAAACTAATTCAAGTCATTCATCATTTCTTCCTTAAATCTCGAAATGATTCTTAAAATGCTTGGTTACATTGGTTCTGATTGCTTTGGTTAAACGGATTGAGTACTAGTGCATTTTCCTTAGTTAAAACCATCATTGATATATTGCTTCATATAGAAGATTGTCTAAGTTGCTAGAATCTCTTGTTTTGTTTAGACTATTGAGCTTTGCCTAAGTATCTTATCCTTGTAAACATTCTTGATAAGTACTTATGCACCTTTGGGTAATGTATCAGGTACCATTGCTTGACCTCACTGAAGATGATAATGGTCGTTTCCTAGCTTCTCTAAGGTGGCTTGAAGTCAGTTGAGAGGGGGAGACCCAAACCGGGTCAATGAAGAGGTCAAGATGAGTTTGATAAGTGTGCAAGCTGTGAAGTATTTCTGCACCTATTTAGGCCATGATCCAGAGTCCTTTGTGTCCAACCACACCGGTTCTAAGGCACAAAATCTCAATGGCCAATCCCTAGGCCTTGACGGATCTTACTATTTTCCTTATCAAGGTTTTATCTCTAAGGAGGGTTTTCTTTGGTAAATTTTTTTATGAGGAGACACTTCAGGTTTCCAAGCTTGACTTAGGATCTGTAGAGTCAAGCTTTAGGGGAGTGTTAACCTGAAGTGAGAAAACAACTCACTAAAGGTTTATGTGCAAACCTTGGGGAAACCCCCTACAGAGACTGATCAAGATCTAAGGAGGGTCAGAAGCTTATGAAGAGCTAGAACAAGGTTCAGGAGGGGTTTATAATGAAGGAAGATGACTTGGAAGAAGTTTGGAGGCAAATACTCGATGTGCAAAGTTTGGGTCTTCCATACCGTATCGACGTACGGACGAGGTCGACCCAGAAACTTCACTTTCGACCATTTGAAGATTATATGGGTTTGTGAAAAGTTGGGGCGAAAAGTGTACGGATCAAACCCTAATTCATACACTCCCATGGTGAAACCTTGCATCCTAAGTCATAGAGAAGCTTTGTGGAACAAGAAGGCACCTGGATGGTTTGTGGAAGAAGAAAGGATCAAATGGCATCTTGGAAAGGATCTGGCAAGATGCTTCTTCTGCTGACCGTTTATGGATAAGGTTTAGGCTTCCAGACTAGAAAGGAAGGAGACTGTACCTGCACTGATCGCTGGAAAGGTTCATAGACCTTGTTGCTGATTCTCAGCCAAGTTACTCCTTTGGCGAGCCAGGCTGCCCAAATCGTGTATAGCATCTGGTCCATTCATTTCAAACCGAGGAGCCTACTTCCTTTGACTCCACATGCTTACTCTGATATATTTTAAACCCTTGTAAAGCTTAGCTCCCTATATATAACCCTTTAATGTCAGCATGAAAAAACAAGTTGAGAGTTTCTTCTCCTCTTCATAATGTTTAGTCTCTGGTTCTCTATATTTAAGTCTCTCTCTCATTAGTCTGTTAATCTCTCATATACTCTCTTAGTCTCTCAAGTCTCTCACGAATCTCTTCATCATTCTCATCAGTCTCTTTCTCCATTCTCATCAAGTCTCATCCACATCATCTTCATTTATGTTCTTCATCACTCAAGCACTTGAGCTCTCAAAACTTTAACAAGGTGGGATGATTCTTCAGCTTCATGCGGTTGAGACACATTTTGCTTCCTTTGATCCTGGGTTAGATTGATCCCAAGACCTTCCATGATCATCCTTAGGCTCGCAGCCTTGTCAGATCCTTGAGCTAGATCCTAAAATCCTCCCAGCTCTTCTCTTCATAGTATCCTCTTGATTGCAAAAACTTGACATCCCGAGATACTAATAGATTATTTTTAAATGGATTAAAGCACTTTTACCCCTTTTGAGTTGTAGAGTAACCGATAAACATAGCTCTAGTACTCTTAGGCTCCAACTTGTTTCTCGTTTCTCGTGGTACCAGTACATAACAAAGACATCCAAATACCCTTAGATGATCCAAAGAGGGCTTGATCTTGTTCAGGAATTCAAATGGAGACTGATCCTCTAGGACTCTGGTTGGTATCCGGTTGATAAGATAGCAAGCAGATTGGGACATTGGGTTGGAACATCATCGACCTTGCCACCTCCATGAGGTGCCTATTCTTCCTTTCAGACACTCCATTCTGTTGTGGAGTGGAAGGGCAATTCGTCTGGTGTAGGATCCCATGTTGGCCAAGGTGATCTTTGAATGAATGACTTGTGTATTCCCCACCATAATCTGATCTGAAATTCTTAAGCTTGGCAATATAATGGTTAGCTACATAAGTCTGAAAAGTTTTAAATGCATCAAGCAGCCTATCCTTAGTTTTAATGAGTGTTATCCAGGTATATTTAGATTTTTCAACAACGAATGTAACAAAATACTTATAGTTCTGTTTCGATAAACATGGAGCAGTCCAAACATCAGAATGAACAAGATTGAAACACTTCTCATAGATAGTACTTGATTTCTAAAAGATTGGCTTACAATGTTTACCCAAAATGCATGCTTCACACTCATTATTTTTAAACATGACACCTGGTAACATTAAACTAAGAGCCCTAACATGGGTATGACCTAATCTAGCATGCCACAATGCATCATTATTCAAAGCAGAAACGAGCTAAACAAGTAACTAGAACTGGAAACAGAAGTAATGTCTTCAAGCATATAAAGATCTCCCTTGGTTACTCCTTTCCCAATCAACTTACTGCTCTCAATATACTGATAGTTCACATCATTAGGACTAAAGATAACATTTCATTGTAAATCAGTAGTGCATTTCTTGATAGATAAAAGATTTGAAGTAAACTCAGGCATATATAAAGCTCTAGACTCTTTATCAAACAGGTTCAGGGTTCCAATTCCTTTAATAGCTACTTTATAACCATTTTCAATAATAACATGACCATAAGTCGGTCTATATCCTTTATAAGACTGGTGTCACTTATCATGTGATGAGAGGAATGAGAATAAACAACTAAAGGTTAAGTTAAAACACCAGCAGAAATATATGATCTATGTGATTCACCTAGAGCATCTACTTGATCAAGAGTCTTAGGCAATCCATGAGACTTATGAGAGTAACCAAGAGTGTTTCCAAGTGTGCTACCATTCTCCTTAAGAGCTTTAATGAGGGCATCAATGTCGGACCTCCTTATGGGCTCTTGATCCATGTTCTTGGCTGAAGATTCCTAAGATGCCATGGCATTCCCTTCACCTTCACGCATAGTAGACCCACTTCCAGAAAGACGGGCTTCACTTGCTTCATTGGAAAGGTGAGCTCTTCCTTCCCTCTCCTTCATGAACTTGGCTTTCTTGAGGTGGGGATGAAGAATCCAGCACTGACTCCTCTTGTGACCCGGATTCTTGCATTGACCCGGATTCTCAACTTACCCTTTTCCTCAGGCTTGTACATTGCCTTGTTAGCTTGAGTGACTTCTGCCTTTTTTGCTAAGGATAGGTCACCACTTCCTCCAAACAATCCATGTGATCCCTCTGAAATCTTGAGTAGAATCTGAGTATAAGATGAATGAAAGAAGAGATTGAGAAGATTTGAGACTAACAGAAGAGACTTTGTCTGGTTTAGACTCAAGAACCCAATCCGGCTTAAACCAGAGAGAATAGAGAGACTAAGAGATTTACAAATGAGTTGCTTGATTATTATCACTCGATAGAGGTTACAATATATAAAGGAAGGATTAGGGTAACATAAGGATAAGGTTTCAACGGATACTAGACTAAGCATGTGGTGTCAAGGCTTGTTTAGGCGCCTAATTCAAATACTTAGATTCACATTGAAACAAGAAGAAGGTCTTGGACAAAGCTTGATGATCCGAGACACCTTGAGCACCATTAAAGCTATCTCCTCACTTAGAAGAATTAGTACTTACGCAAAGTACTTGTGTGTGCTCTTTTCCTTGCTCTCGGTTTTGTCCCAAGGAGGTTTTACGGAGAAAGGTTTTTAACGAGGCCACAAGCTACTTTACACATCCCTTAGGTGTTAATCTCGGTCAAAAATTAATGAAGACTTATCTATTTTATCTTATGTTATATTTTAGAGTATGTTTTTTTATTTCATGTTTTATTTTCGAGACCAAGGAGCATGTTCCTTGTCTCTATTTAAACCCGAGCAAACCCTACTCTTTAGCAAGCAATCTTTTTATCAAAAACTCTTTGTTCTCTTGACGGGTTTGGCGAGTTGTCTTGTGTTCTTGTTGGTGTGTAATATCCGACATTCAAAGGCTGTCTATCTCGGTGTGTCATATCTGATCAAGCCATCTAGCAGTATCAAGGAGTCTCTCCGCAACCCTTTGTGTCACCAATCAATCCATCCCCTTGTGAAACTTGTGTCCTTGATTCGTTTCATCAAGGATTTATCCCCCCCCATCGACCAGAGTAGCATCCTAGGAATGTATTACTAAGGTGTTATTGGCTGAGAAGAAGCCTTATACGCCCATAAAGAGCAAGGATAGGCCACCATGCGCTTTACTTGGTCGAATTGTACTGTTTAGTGTATTTGGGATTTTCTTATTTAAGTAAACCAACTAGGAGTAGTATTTTGGATTTCTAAGCCCATTAGGAACAAGATTAAGGCTTTTTAGCTTAGAATTTCGTTTTGGTTTTCCTTTTAGAGTTAGGATAAGGCCTTCTAGTTAGTGTTTTTTGTATTGTCTTTATTAAGCCAAAAGTAGCACATATTGTAACATACACTTTCATTTAATTAAACCAGAGCTTTTGGCTTTCAAAATAGTTCCTTTGGGGACCTCCCTTCATTGTTCACATGGTGAACAAGTTTCTTTGTCACACAAGGTAGAGTGAGCCTCTGTGATGCATCCTAGACATGAAGCAGGGTGCACATTTTTCTAAGGAGTCGCTAAGCAACTCTAGAACAGTCCATAGCTCTTTTGTGAAGATCACCCCACGTCCAAGAGCTTCTCAGGCTCAAATATCCGCCCATCATCCCTAAAGTGTTATTGGGACACGGTCTTCCTATCCAAGGCCGCACCATGTGGTATTAGAGCCACTTGAAGGGTAGGGTTTGCGTTTGTCTACTAAGTTCTTTTACTCCATCAAACACTTTCTTTTCATTCTATTTGTTGTAAGATGAACCGGCCAACCCCTGAAAAAAGAGCTCTAAGATCTAAAAACCGAAAGAGATCGGCCAAATAAAAAAAAAGAAGAGAAACTGAACAATGAGCTGAGGACAAATCCAACTGAGGTGGTAATACGATTTAGCAGCTAAAATCTTTCAATCTTTCAATCTTATTCACGTGGGATATAGTTCTAGAGCATAGGTTTTAGCACTTTGATTCTTAACTGAATTTGTGAGAAAGGCAGAGACTTGGCAGTTAAAACTGAGTGAGAGAGAGATTTGTTTGTTGTTTTGCTTTCTAACTTGTTTTACAGGTTACAATGGCTGAAAGGAGATATGGAGAGGACGTAGGTGAACCTGTTGTCCCACAAATCCGACTTGACCAACTGCAGTTTGAAGCTATGATAGCTGAGATAACCAGGAGAATGGAGAGAACTAACCGATCTAACATTGACTTACCTTGTAATGAACATGCTGCAGGTGTAAGTGCTGGACGAGTTAGAATGAGACCCAGGAGAGGTGCTCGTGCAGTGGAAGAAGAGGAGCAACTTGAGTCTGCAGAAGAGAGTGAAGGTGATTCACTGGATGGACAACAACCTAGACACAACAACAGACGTGTGCAGGCTGATGACAACCTTGGCAGCCTCAAGTTGAGGATACCACCATTCCATGGCAAGAATGATCATGAAGCCTATCTGGAATGGGAGAAGAAGATAGAGTTGGTCTTCAGTTGCCAACATTACACTGAGGAAAGGAAGGTCAAGTTAGCAGCCACTGAATTTTGTGGCTATGCTATAAACTGGTGGGAGCAGATTGCAGCAACAAGGAGGCGCAATGGGGAACCTCAAATCACTTCCTGGTTTGAGATGAAAACTTTGATGAAGAAGAGGTTTGTTCCTGCTCACTATGGACGAGACCTTCACCAGAGATTGAGAAGACTTTCTCAAGGGTCAAAGAGTGTAGAAGATTATCACCAGGAGTTGGAGACACTCATCATGAAAGCTGAAGTGGTTGAGGATGCTGAAGCAACTATGGCAAATGATCCAGGGAGAGACAGCCATTCCAGGGCCGTACCAAGTGGTATCAGTAGTGTAGCTCAAATCAGCAGCAATGGCAAGTTGAAAGATAGCATGTCCGAATTGCATCAACTACTTAAATACTTGCAGCTTCGGCCTCATCATCCTAGACCAACGATAGCAAGGATAGGCCACCATGGGCTTTACTTGGTCGAATAGTACTATTTAGTATATTTGGGATTTTCTTATTTAAGTAAACCAACTAGGAGTAGTATTTGGGATTTCTAAACCATGAGGAATATGATTAGGGCTTTTTAGCATAAAATTTCGTTTGGTTTTCCTTTTAGAGTTATGATAAGGCTTTTTAGTTAGGGTTTTCTGTCTTGTCTTTATAAAGCCAGAAGCATCACATATTGTAACTTACGCTTTCATTGAATAAAACCAGTTTTAAAATTTCAAACTCGTACCTTTGGGGACCTCCCTTCATTGTTCATGTGGTGAACAAGTTTCTTTGTCACACAAGGTAGCGTGAGCTTCGGTGATACATCCTAGACATGAAGCAGGGTGCATCTGTGTCTCAAGAGTCGCTAAGCAGATATAGAGCGGTCCATAGCTCTTTTGTGAAGATCACCCCACGTCCAAGAGGTTCTCAGGCACAAATATCCGCCTATCATCCCTCAAGTGTGATTGGGACAAGGTCTTCCTATCCCAGGCCGCACCATTAGTAGCCTTTGTCTTCTCTCTATCCATTATATCTTGGATCTGATCGATGAAGCTTTTAAACAGCCCATTAGATTGTGTATTGATCCCTCTCCTAGCTGGTTCATTGTTGATATTTGAATCCTTCATGTTGAGGCTTGTTAGGATTGCACCAGGTCCAGCTTCTTCTCCAAAGCACCCATGTGACTTCTACCAGTCCAAATCAAACAAGAATTGAGTACTTCCATTCAAACATGATTCCCTTTACTTATGGAGGCTCCCAACGTCCATATTAAGTCTCCCCGACTTTTTTTTGCCTTGCAAGGTAAGTTAAGGCAAGATGAGTTGTTTGTGAAGCAAGACTGTACAGACATATTCAAATCTTCTTGTTCCAGATGCTTGATTTGCTTGCCCCTGATTTGCTTGGTCTCTTCATCAACTTCAACTTTGTTTATTCTTCATTCCAACACTCCCGCTCAAGCGTGACCATATGGGATCCTTGGGCAAACTTGGAACTGAGATTACTTGCCTCATTAATACACTAATTATAGGGAAAAGAGTACAAGCAATCCAACCTACGCTTAGACAACTTTATTGGCCAGGAAGGACGCCACTCCTTTCCTGCTTCACAATCAACTGGTTCCATTTGAACCTTCTTCATATTTCATAGCTTGTCTCCCCTTTTTTCTGAGTTCTCGCCTTCTTCATGGGTTGAGATCAAGACAACATGTCTTTGGAATGCTAATGAGGAGTGTCTGCCCTCCTGGGTTGCACTTGAATCCCTCACTTCATCCTTCTTCAGAATGGCCTTGCAAAGTGACTTGTAGAACTGACTTGATAGGGGGACTTTGCAAAGAGTCAACTACCATCTTCTCAGTAAGCTTCCTTCTCTTTTCTCAGCCAAGAGTATCCATGTTCAGCTCCACTCACAAAATTAAAATACTGTTATTGTAGGAAATGAAGTTCAGAGCTGGTAGGACAGACTGGTCTGGAGCAGGCTGTGGCATGGACAGTCTGGCACGTCGAGAGGAAGAGAAGTGACTGGAGAAAAATGGCACATTCAGCTTGGTGTGATAGTGACAGGTCCAATTGCTTCTCCAAAGCACCCATGTGTCTTCTACTTTTCCCAATCAAACCAGAACTGATCACTTCCATTCAAACTTGATTATCTTTACTTCTGGTGTCTTTCAATGTCCTTATTAAGTCCCCAACTCATTTCTTGCCTTTCAAGGTAAGTTCAGGCAAGAGGAGTTGCTTGTGAAGCAAGACTGTACAAACATAATTCAAATCTGCTTGTTCCAGATGCTTGATTTGCTTGCTCCTGATTTGCTTGGTCACTTCATCAACTCCAGATTTGTTTATTATTCATTCCAACAAAGTATTATGGTTTAGAGGCTGCCTTAGCTCATTCTCTCTTAAGGCAGCCTAATACTTGTTAAACTCACTCTAGACTCTTCTTTATCTGTTGTTTTAAACTCTAGCTTACTGATTCTAAATCCCATTCATCCAAGAACACAAAATCTAAGTGTTGTGTTACTTCTCAAGGATAGATTCATACTAGAGAGTTTCTGCTTCATATAACCCGTTTACTGTCTAGGATTCTTGGTTATATAGTATGCCGTGTCTGAGGATTCAACCACAAATTGGTTGTCTCTGATCTTTAATGGTGAGTTCATGTTGAAAGTTACCCGGGGTAAATGTAACTCGACCAGAAGTTACATTTACCACTTACAACTCTGATTCAAGCTTGATACACGGATAAGGAAGCCCAGTTGACAGGCTGGCTCATGTGGCTAAGAAAGGAATGTAATTTCTGTAGAGAGTAGTCGGATATAATAGAGAGAAGAACAAAGAACAGAGGCTGAATATCCAAAGAGAAGAGAGAGAGAGGGTTTAATTGTTTGTAAACGAGAGAGGGAATGGGGAGTATCATAAGCCCATTTTCCTTGCTTAATTTAGGTCAATAAAATACAACCTTAAATAAGCAAAAGGTGAGCAGATAATTTGAATTAAAGTATTAAACAAAGGAGCTCCCTAGAAGACAATTTGGCTCGTCCAGCTGGATGAAAGGGACAGCTCGCCCAACGTCTCTCTCTGCTTGACCAGACCCATGATCTTCCTTCCAACAGTTGCTCAGCAAAGTGAAAATCAAAGAAGCTCAGCATACAGGTTGAGAGAGTCAATCACATCGTTCCATCAGCCCACTAGATTAAGAGATTCAATCAAGACATCATCCGCCAATCCACTTCAAGTCCATCCTTTGATCAAGCTGAGAGTGATACACATCCAACAGCTTGATTCCGCCATATCTATCCCTTTTACTTGTTCATTATTCTTCTTTTATTCATATCATAAACCTCAACTCTTTTCGTTTGCATTTCTTTCAGGGTTGCAAGGTAGATTCTATACATATCGGTTAATCGATCATCTCTTGGTTGATCCAATTGGAACATCCATCACCCATTTGGACGACCCCTATTATGGGATGTAACACTTTGTCTCCCCTTTATTCTGACCTATTGCCATCATCAATGGATTTGATCCACAACCAGAATCAATGGCTCTCCAAGCTTGGGTGAAAGGGATAGGTCGTCCATATCTCTCCTCCTTAGCCAAACATGTGATTCTTCCTTGTCTCTTGCTCACAACAGCTATATTTTGAATTCAAGCCTTCCTGAAAGCTTGTGGTCACTCAGACAAGATAATGTGCAAATCTCGTTCAGTTACTTGCCTTCTAGGCCAAGTAAGGTCGACCTCAACTTAGCTGGTTCCAGATTGCCTTTGCTTATTCATAAATCCAACTTATTTCTTCTTCATCTCAACACTCCCCCTCAAGCTTTACCTTAGATATATTGATCAATAAGGAAATAAAGAGAAGACACGAAGTATGTAACATGAAAGAATGAAGAGATCAAAAGAAGAGAAGAAATGTGTGCCTCAAGTTAGTCCGTACAACCTATACGGATAACCATAACTGTACATGTGACCTAACGTCCCTTGGAAGTGAAGGAACTGAAGGGGATGTCGGCCAAGAGGTCTTAGAAGCAATAAGTGACCATTTACATTTGCCTGGAGCAAGTGGGAGCATTTGAACAAGAAGTCACTTGTTGAATAAGAGAAGTGAACCGTTTAGGTCAGGTCACTTTCATCGACCAGACGAAACAATAATTTATTGTTTCTCTTTCTATTCTTCTGTCTTTATATACTCATGTATCCCATTATGTCAAAATTAAGGATAAAGAATCTTTCCTTATTCTCTATTCTTTATGTCGAGTACAAACAACAAACCTCTCTCTCTTTCTTCTGGTCTCGAATCCAACTCACTCTCTCTCTTCTGTTCTTGAGTGTTCTTTACTATATTCTTCATAAACTTACATGGTATCAGAGCTTCTAAGCTCCTAAACCTATTTTCTCTTCCGCAAATCTACTCTACTCACTTCTCTCTTTCTTTTAATCCAATCAATTCTTGTTTCTCTTGAAGATCATTCTTTTATCCAGTGGATATTAGCTTTGTTCTTGCGATTTTATCAACTGTTCTTCATCATTTTTCATCTTCTTTTCAGAAGGTTTATGGAAATATATCCAACCCCAATAAGGTCTTTGAAGTTAAGAAGGCTATCAACTGCTTGAACCAGGAAGATATGGACTTTAACCAACACTTGGGTAAGTTCAGAGCTCTCTGGGCAGAGCTGGAAATGTTGAGGCCAAGTACCACTGATCCCACCATCCTGAGTGAGAGGCGTTAGCAAGACTAGGTGTTTGGTCTATTGCTCACTCTAAATCCAGGCTACAATGACCTTATCAAACATCTGCTGAGGGAAGACAAGCTACCTACCCTTGAGGAGGTATGTGCTCAAATCTAGAAGGAGCAAGGTTCACTGGGACTCTTTGATGGAAAAGGTGACCTGAACATGGCTCACAAAGCTGAAAATTCAGTCAATAATGTGGAAATGAGGCTGAATAATGAAGGAGTTGATCTTATGATAGCATCAGGAGAAACCAAGAAGAAGAAGAGAAGTAAGGTCGACATGTCCGTACAAGGCCGTACAAGGTCGACGATACACTTCTCGACAAAGCCAAAGGTTTATGCGCATCAAGTGGAAATCAACCCGGGAAGTAACTTGGCATGTTAACCCAAGGTTTTACACTTACCTTCAGCCCGTTGGAGAGGATAAGAAGCGCGTTGACAGGCAGTCCAAGGCTGGAAGCATCTGGTCCAAGATTGCAATATGCCCCAACGAGTAAGTCATATCCTCCACTCGTTTGAATTAGGTGCGCCTTTACCTTTAGACCGGCCATGTCTCCTTATTGTTTACCCTAGATATGTTGTAAAGCATCACTCTATATATATATTGTAGTCTCTGGACAGAAATGAATTAATGAGAACCATTTCTCTCTTCTTCTCTATTTCTCTTGAGTTCTTCATTTCTTCTTTTCCAGATCTAAACGAAAGTATCACCTTTTCTCCTCAAATCTTCCTATCCTCGTTTATACTTCTCTTGTTTATCATTTCTCACATGGTATCAGAGCCAGGTTGCTCGGATATCTAGCTCTTTCTTCCAAAAATACTCTTTTCTAGGTTCAAGTTTCAACCTTTCAAAGAGATACCTTCAAGCTCAAGTCTTTCCAGATGGAAAATCTCAAAACTTTGGCTATTCCGGTTACTCTCAATGGGATGAACTACTTACTATGGTCGCGGTTGGTGAAGACAGCTCTTGGAGGCAAAGTCCTATGGAGCCATGTCACGAGCTCTGAAGCACCAAAACAGACGACCCAAGAAGGCGACAAGGAGATTGTCACAAGTGATGTTGCAAAATGGGAACAAGAAGACATGATGGTGGTAACCATCCTTCAAAGCTCTCTAGACACTCCTATTCTCGAAGCCTACTCCTACTGTGAGACGGCTAAGGACCTCTGGGATACCCTCAAGAAGGTCTATGGAAACATCAGCAACCTCAGCCGTGTGTTTGAAGTAAAGTGTGCCATCAACAATCAAAGCCAAGAAGGGATGGAGTTTACTCAACACTTGGGAAAGTTTAGGACTTTATGGTCCGAACTCAAGATGTTGAGGCCAAACTCCATGGATCCAGATGTGCTTGAAGAAAGGCGTGAACAAGACAAGGTGTTTGGCTCTTGCTTACTCTCAACCCAGCCTACAACAACCTTATACAACACATCCTCAGATCCGAGAAGCTTCCATCCCTTGAAGAGGTGTGTTCTTATATTCAAAAGGAGCAAGGATCCCTTGATCTATTTGAAGGAAAAGGAGACCTTGCTCTAGCAAAGAAAGCTGTTGTGGCTACTCAAGCCAACACTCAGGCAAACTGAGTGTCATACAAGACTAAAGAGAGAAGAACTGGTGGATGTGAGCATTGCAAGCGCATAGGCCATAGGAAGGAGTAGTGCTGGATCCTCCACCCACATCTCAAGCCGGCCAAGTTTGCTGCTAGAGACCGAGATGCAAGAGCTCAGTTCACAACTGCCATGATGGAGCAGGACCAACCAGCAAGTACCTCAACTGGCCAGACTGAAAGAGCCAAATCTCTCATCACTCATGGCACCTTGAAGACCAATGATGATGGTCTAGTAAGGAGATCCGAACAAGACCTTCTCATCAAAGCCTTCAAGCAGTACTCTAGTATGGCTGTTGGTAGCTATTTAGATACTTCTAGGGTGTCTAGTTCTGTTGGAACCTCGCTTGCTGCATCAAGAATTCAAAACATTGATAGTAACATTGATAGCATATCTCTTGTTGAATGTACATTACCGAAACCTCTAATCATTGACTCTGGTGCATCTCATCATATGATAATTGACACTAGAATAATCAAAGATATAGAACCGGCTTTAGGACATGTCATGATAGCAAATGGAGATAAGATACCTATCAAAGGAATTGGTAACTTGCGCCTATTTGAAAAGAACTCTTAAGCTTTCTATATGCCTTATTTCACATCAAACTTGCTGTCTGTAAAACGGGAAACCACTGATCTAAATTGCAAGGTTACCTTTAGTCCTAATGATGAGGTTTTTCAGGATATTGTGAGAAATAGACTGATTGGAAAGGGGATCAGAAGAGAAGACCTTTATATGCTTGAAGATGTCAAGCCCCTATCTGATTTAAATTGAGATTTTAATTCCATTCATGTTTTGAATAATGATGCATTGTGGTATGCTAGACTAGGTCATCCACATGGTATAGCTTTGAACTTGATATTTCCTAGTGTTTCTTTTAAAAACAATGATTGTGAAGCTTGTATTTTATGTAAACATTGGAAATCTGTCTTTCCATGGTCTACAACTATTTATGAACACTGCTTTGATCTTGTGCATTCAGATGTTTGGACTGCCCCTTGCTTATCTAGAAATAATCAAAAGTATCATGTCATTTTCATTGATGAAAAATCGAAATACACTTGGATCACCCTGATTAAGTCTAAGGATATATTCTTAGAGGCATTTAAAAAATTTCAATCTTCTATTGGTGACCATTACAATGCCAAGCTCAAAAGTTTTAGATCAGATAATGGAGGGGAGTACACTAGCAATGCCTTCAAAGATCATCTAGACAAAAAAGGTTTCTTTCACCAAACTAGTTGTCCATACACTCCTCAATAGAATGGTGTAGCTGAGAGAAAGAACCGACATCTTATGGCGGTGGCAAGATCTATCATGTTCCATAGACATGTGCCAAAGAGGTTATGGAGTGATGCAGTCATATCTACTTGTTATTTGATCAGCCGAACCCCCACAAGAATTCTGAAAGATGTGTCTTCATTTGAGGTACTCAACAAGATCAAGCCCTCTCTAGACCATCTGCGAGTGTTTGGATACCTTTGTTAAGTCCTTGTCTCGGGTGAGATGGGAAACAAGTTTGAATTAAGGAGTTCAAAAGCAATGTTCATTGGGTACTCTACTACATAGAAAGGGTACAAATGCTATGACTCATTGAAAAGGAAGGTTTAAGTATCTGGAGATGTCAAGTTTGTAGATGGGAGAGGGTACTATGAAGAGAGCAAGTGGGATGACCTCAAAGATCTCTCTCAAGGCCCAACAGAAAGAGCTACAAATCTAAGGATCATCCTAGAGAGCTTAGGAATCAACATGTCACAGGATCATGAACCTAGGCGAAAACCAACAACACCACATCAAGAAACTAACATTACTGAAGATACCCGGATTGATCATGAGAGGGGTAATGAAGTAGATCTTGACCAGCATCTGGAAAGCTCAGTACAAGACTCAACTCATCATGATCAAGCCGGCTCTCAACAAGAAGAAGTTGGGAATAGTAGTGGAGAGGAGTCTGAAGCAGCTATTGAACCGGAAGCTGCTCAACCAGATGCTAATCAACCACTAATAAGAAGAACTAGAACCAGGCAACACCCGTCTCATTGGAAGAATACCAGGGTCTACTACAATGCTGAAGCAGTGGCTAGTCCCCTTGGAGGTACATGCTCCTTAGCCTGCTATCCAACCAAACATCAAGTCTTCATAGGAGTACTGGATGGAGAAGAAGTCCCAAGCAGCTATGAAGAAGCCATGAAGCAAAAGGTGTGGAGGGGATCAGTAGGCAGAGAAAGGGATGCTATGATCAAAAATGGAACTTGGTTTGAAGCTGAACCACCAAGAGGGAAGAAAGCAGTCACAAGTAAATGGATCTTCCCTATCAAGTACATTGCTGATGGAACGATTGAAAGACACAGGACCAGACTCGTAGCTAGAGGATTTACTCAAACATATGGTGAAGATTACTTGGATACCTTTTGCACCAGTGGCCAAACTTCATACTATCCGGATTGTGCTCTCTATTGCAACCAACTTGGAGTGGGGACTATGGCAAATGGATGTCAAGAATGCCTTTTTCAAGAAGATCTTGAAGATGAAGTGTACATGCATCCACCCCCTAGCCTTGAACACTTGGTGAAGCCTGGTAATGTCTTCTGATTGAAAAAGGCAATATATGGTCTCAAACAATCTCCTAGAGCATGGTACAACAAGCTGAGCACCACCTTAAATGGGAGACGCTTTCTAAGATCAGAACTCGAGCACACTCTGTTCACTCTTACATCACCCTCACGTATTATTGTTCTCCTTGTTTATGTTGATGATATCATCATAACAGGGAGTGACAGTGCTCAAATCCAATCTACTAAAGACTTCCTTAAATCCAAGTTTGATATTAAGGACTTGAGTTACCTAAAATACTTCCTTGGCATTGAAATTTGTCGATCCATGGATGGACTATTTCTTTCCTAAAGGAAGTACACGTTTAATCTATTGAAGGATGCAGGTACAGTAGATTGAAAACCAGCGAAAACACCATTGGAAGAAGGATACAAATTAACACTTGAGGGGGAGATTAAAGAGAACAAGCTGTTTGAAGATGCCAAGCTTTATAGGAAGATGGTTGGGAAGCTGATCTACCTCACCATCACCTGACCAGACATTTGCTATGCGGTGAACCAAGTGACCCAACACATGCAAACTCCCAAGATGCATCAATTGAGCATGGTGGAACGGATAGTAAGGTACCTAAGTGGATCACTTGGCCAAGGAGTCTGGATGGGATGCAACAAGAGTAAGGAGCTGGTTGGATACTGTGATGCTGATTGCGCAGGAGATAGGGTGGACAGAAAATCAACCACCGGGTATTGCACATTCATTGGAGGTAAACTTGTGACTTAGAAGAGAAAGAAGCAGAAGGTATTATCATGCTCAAGTGCTGAAGCTGAGTACAATGCAATGAAGACATTGTCTAGCGAGCTGCTATGTATCAAAGGGATCCTCAAAGACATAGGCACTGAAGTCACAAACCCCATCACTATGCATTGTGACAATCAAGCAGCTATTCATATAGCATCTAACACGGTCTTCCATGAGCGAACCAAGCAGATAGTGGTGGATTGCCACAAAGTCAAGCAGCTGGTGGTTCAAGGGGTTATCCTTCCATGCTACACCAAAAGTGAAGGTCAGTTGGCTTATGTCTTTACTAAGGCAGCCACAAAACACAATCGAGTCCATTCATTCTAGATTAGGGCTCATTGATCTTTCTGCTCCATAGTCCCCTACACCTTGAAGACTCCACTCTTTTTCCCTCATCAAGGTTTTATCCCATTGGGTTTTTCTTTAATGAGGTTTCTAATGAGGGGGATCTTCATGGATATCCAAGCTTGATCGGTTCCCTTGATCAAGCTTGAGGGGGAGTGTGGAAATGTGGCTGAATAATGAAGGAGTTGATCTTATGATAGCATCAAGATAAACCAATGAGAAGAAGAGAAGTAAGGTCGACATGTCGGTACAAGGCTGTACAAGGCGGTACAGGCCGTACATGCCGTACAAGGTCGACTGTACACTTCTCGACCAAGACAAAGGTTTATGCGCATCAAGTGGAAATCAATCCGGGAAGTAACTTGGCAAGTTAACCCAAGGTTGTACACTTACCTTCAGCCCGTTGGAGAGGATAAGACACGAGTTGCCATGCTGTCCAAGGATGGAAGCATGTTGTCCAAGTTCCAAGATGCCCAAACAAGAAAGTCATCTCCTCCACTCGTTTGAATTAGGCGAGCGCCTTTACCTTTAGACTGGCCACGTCTCCTTATTGTTTACCCTAGATTTTTTGTAAAGCATCACTCTATATATTGTAGTCTCTAGACAGAAATGAATTAAGGAGAATCATTTCTCTCTTCCTCTCTATTTCTCTCGAGTTCTTCATTTCTTTATTTCCAGATCTAAACAAAAGTATCACCTTTTCTCCTCAAATCTTCTCATCCTCGTCTATACTTCTCTCGTTTATAATTTCTCACAAATAAGGCCTACTTCAAGCCAGAGAACTGGCGAGTCACTTGTGAGCATTGTAAGAGGAATGGTCATATGAAGAACCAGTTCTGGATTCTTCATCCTCACCTCCGACCTCCATCACGGTTCAACCAGGCTAGAGCACATGAAGCTGTCCATCAAAATGCCCAGCGTTCAGTTCAACCAGAGCATCAACAAAACGGAGGGAGAGACATAAACTCTACTGCCCGCATTGCTGGAACATCTACTCAACTCTACCAGGAGGACTCTCTAATCCGCAAGGCAGACATTAAGGCTCTCATTAAATCCCTCAATGCAAACTCATGTAACATAAGTAGTAATGTTCGTAATGCTTTAAATTCCATTCACTGCAACTCTCAAACTGCTAGGCCTTTAATCATAGATTCAGGAGCCTCTCACCATATGATAAGATATGCTAAACTAATTAGTAATGTTTAACCGGCTCTAGGAAGTGTGATGATTGCAAATGGTGATAAGGTACCCTCAATGGGTATAGGATATCTGAAAACTATTTGATAGAGAGACTAAAGCTTTATACATACCTACCTTTACATCTAACTTACTCTCAGTTAACAAGGCGATTTGTGATCTTAATTGCCTTGTGATTTTTAGTCCTAATGAGGTTCATTTTCAGTATATTGAGACAAGTAAGATGATTGGAAATGGTGTGAGAAAAGGAGACCTCTATTTGCTTCAAGACACCAAGCTTAGATCAGATATAACTTATGCTTTTAATTCTGCTTCTGTTTTAGATTCCAATGTATTATGGCATGCTAGATTAGGTCATCCTCACTCTTGTGCCTTAGGATTGATGTTACCTAACCTGTCGTTTAAGAATGATTGCTATGAAGCTTGTATCCTTGGTAAACATTGCAGAACCGTTTTTTTTTCTAAATCAAACACCATTTATGAACATTGCTTTGATCAAGTTCACTCAGATGTCTGGAATGCACCTTGTGTATCTAGGGAAAACCACAAATACTTTTTCACCTTTATAGATGAGAAATCAAAGTATACTTGGCTGACTTTAATTCAATCTAAAGATAGGTTGTTATAAGCTTTTATAAACTTTCAAAGCTATATCACTAATCATTTAAATGCCAATATTAAAATCTTTAGGTCAGACAATGGTGGAGAATACACAAGCCATGCTTTCAAGAACAATTTAGCCAGACATGGAATCATTCATCAAACCAGTTACCCATACACATCTCAACAAAATGAAATGGCAGAGAGGAAAAATCGACATCTCATGGAGTTTGCTGTGAGAATAGAGAGAAAATTGTGAGAAGGAAATGGAACATGATTTTGGTGAAGAGAATTAGCTTGTGGTTTAGTTTGGACGAAAAAGACTGAGAATCAAAGAGAGAGAATGTTTTTAAGAATTTAAATGAGAAGGATGGGATTATGGAGAGTGTTTGTGATCTTCTGGTTTAGTATGGATCAGAGACAATGAAGGACGGACAAAATTATGAGTGAGAGTATTTGAGAGTTTGTGAGAATTATTGAGATGAAGAGCCAAAGAGAAGGAATTAGATGAAGAAAAGGCAATCTAGGCGAGAAGAATGAGACTGACTGTACAGGCTGTACAATTTTACCTTAAGTGATCTACCTTGCCTTGGAAGGCACATAATTGATTGCATATCGACCAAGACACTCTCCAGAAGCTAATAAGACCATTGGATACTTTCTGGAGCAAGTTGAACTCGAAATGAGCAAAGGAGTCACATGTGGGCTTAAGGAGAAAGAGCTGTTATGAGCAGTCACTATCACTTGGACCAGATGTGCATTTGTTTAATGTTTTCTCTTTGTTTATTGTTTATGTCACTTTCACTTCTCTCTCTGACCTTTGTCTAAATATTGTAATGTGCAAGGAGAGAAATAAACCAAGGAAAATGAGTCTCCCATTCTGATTACACTCTCTCTCTCTCTCAAACACGTTCATCCTCTCTCTCCACTTGTTCTTCATCATTCTTCATATGTTGTTCATCATTCTTCATCAAATTCTTCATTGTTCTTCATTCTACACATTATAATCGCTTATTCTCACAAGAATAAGAGACTGAGAGAATAGAGTAACCAGAGATTTGTTGAAGGAAAGAGTTAACTTATCACTTCAGAGAGTATGAGAGATTGTGAACCAGAGAATAAGTGACGGAGGAGGCTCAGCTCTCCTTAGAAATTTTGTGGCTTACATGTGGGGGCTTTATAGCGAAGTTACAAGACACTCACATGACATACAAAACATTAAAATACTAAAAAAACATGAAGACTCAAACAATTAATTTTGTAGAGAATGACATATCAGAGCAGGTTCAAAACTGGTTGGGGCAGACTGGTGTGGAGCAGGCTGTGGTATGGACTTTCTGGAACGTCCAGAGGAAGAGAAAGTGACTGGAGGAAGATCACTCATTCAGCTTGAGGTGATAGTGATGGGTCAGTCCTTCTTCTTATTCACCACATGTGATATTTTCTTGTCCAAATCAGACTAGCTCCTTCCATTTGAATTCAAACCAAGTATCCTTAGGTTTCTGGAGCTTTGCCACGTCCAAGAGTTTCCCAAACACCTTGGAAAAGCTTGGAAATAAGATTATTCCAACACCCCCCTCAAACTTGACCATAAGAATATTTGGGAAAGCTTGGAAATAAGATTACTTGCCTCATTAAAAACCTAATTATAGGGAAAAAGAGTACAAGTATCCAGCTTGAGAATTCACAACTTTATTGGCAAGTAAGGCACGCCACTCCTTTCCTTGCTCCATACTGAACTTGGTTCCTCTGAACCTTCTTATTTACAGCTTTTTTGCCCCTTGCTTCTTCCTTCTTGCCTTCTTCATGGGTTGAGATCAAGCCAAAATGTCTTTGTGATGATAATGAGGAGTGTCTGCCCTCTTGGCTTGCACTTGAATTCCTCACTTCATCATTATTCAGAATGGCCTTGCAATTTGACTTGTAGAACTGGCTGGATAGGGGGACTTTGCAAAGAGTCAGCTGCCATCTCTTCAGTGAACTGCCTTTTCTTTGCTCAGCCAAGTGTATCCATGTTCAACTCCACTCGTTTCCTTTGCTTCAGCTCAAACAATATGGCATTGGCTTCTCATTTAACACCCCTCCTCAAGCTTGACCTGAGAATGAGAGTATATGGTCAAGCTTGGAGACCTCAACTCCTTTTCCTTTGTATGTTTTTTCCCACTGGGTTTTACACAGTAAGGTTTTAATGAGGGAGGTTCTTCATGTTTACAATCTTAACCAGTTCCTAGGGTCAAGCTTGAGGGGGAGTATTGAGATGAAGAACCAAAGAGAAGCAATTAGATGAAGAAGAGGCAATCTGGGCGAGAAGAATGAGACTGACTGTACAATTTTACCTTAAGTGATCTACCTTGCCTTTAATTGCAAGTATTGACTCTCCAGAAGCTAATAAGACCGTTGGATACTTTCTGGAGCAAGTTGAATTCGAAATGATCAAAGGAGTCACATGTGGGCTTAAGGAGAAAGAGTTGTTATGAGCAGTCACTATCACTTGGACCAGATGCACATTTGTTTAATGTTTTCTCTTTGTTCATTGTTTATGTCACTTTTACTTCTCTCTCTGATCTTTGTGTATATATTTTAATGTGCAAGGAGAGAAATAAAGCAAGGAGAATGAGTCTCCCATTCTGATTACACTGCCTCTCTCTCAAAATCGTCCATCCTCTCTCTCTACTTGTTCTTCATCATTCTTCATCTGTTCTTCATCATTCTTCATCAAATACTTCATTGGTCTTCATTCTAGACATTATAATCCTTATTCTCACATGGTATCAGAGCTTTAAGCTCTTAATCTCTTTATATTCTGCCAAAACCATTATGTTCTTCCATTTTCTTTGTTTTCCATACTCTGTTTTCTCTGTTTCACTCTTGTCTACTTTGTATCTCTTCATTTTATTATTAGAGTATCTTCATTAGAGCATCTAAGCTTCTCAACTCTCTGGTTATCCAAAGCTCCATTATTTTTCTTTTTTTTTTTAAAAAATTTCAGTGTTCTTCATCTTTACCCACTGGACAATAGCTTTATCCATTGGGCAAAAGAAAGTCTACCATGTAAATAGAGAGGAGAAGCTTGATTCCAGTAACCCTTGAGGGTACTAACTACTTAATTTGGTCAACAGTGGCCTGAGTTGCGAAGTCATGGACTTTGGGACAGCCATATCATGAAGGCTGAAGATTCAAAGAGGATGACTCAAGAGGATAATCAGGTTATTTGCGTGAGGGATGAAGAAAAGTGGGTAAGAGAGTACCAGCAAGCACTTGAGATCATCCACAAATCTCTATCAGAATCAATCTTGGAAGCTTACTCACATTGTGTAAGTGCCATGGATCTATGGGAGAGTCTTCAAACTGTTTATGGGAATTTGTCCAACCTGAGCAGAGTATTTGAAGTCAAGAAGATTACAAACAACTTGAGCCATGAAGAAGTAGAGTTTAATCAATACTTTGGCAAGTTCAGAAGCTTATGGGCAGAGCTGGATACATTGAGGCCTTTCTTTGTTGATCTAGATGTCATAAGAGAGAGGTATGAACGAGACAAGGTCTTCAGCCTTCTCTTGAATCTAATTTCATCCTACAGCCAGTTAATCAAGCTATTCTAAGGGAAGATAAGTTTCCTAACCTAGATGGCATGTGTGCTCTTGTTCAAAAAGAACAAATATCACATACTCTCTTTACAAGGGAAAGGAAGCCAGTTCTTAAGAATATGCACAAGAAGAATGGAAAGATGGTGCTGCTACCAAGGCAAAAGAAGGCCAAAAAAAGACATGTCAGGAAGGGAAACCAACCAAGATTGTTTACTCTCAAGTCTGGTGGAATTAAACTCAAGAAGAATGACTCTCCATGTCCTGAAGTGGCGCTTGAAGGTGCATCTATGTACTCAGCACTTACCAGTGATTTCAATGGAGGAAAAACTTGGAGAAAGGCAGTGATCAACGATGGTCCTATTAGAACGAGTGAGATTGAGCCACTGATCAAGGCAGCCAAGGCCATCATCTCCGCAAAGCAGTCTGGTACACATTCCCTTATCTCTAGGCCAATCATAATAGATTCAGGAGCTACTCATCATATGATTAATGATAGGAATCTTATTAGTGATGTTAGGCCTGCCTTAGGGAATGTAACAATAGCTAATGGAGATATGGTAAAGATAGAAGGAATAAGGAACCTTAACCCGTTTGATAGAGACCAAACTGCCTTCTATATGCCTAGTTTTGCTTCTAACCTCCTTTATGTGAAAAAATCCCACGGCTGACCTCGATTGTCAGGTGGTTTTTAGGCCTGATGATGTTGAGTTTCAGGACCTTAAGACAAGGAAGGTGATTGGTGAAGGAAACATTCAGGGTGGTTTATACCATCTCCAGAAGACTAAGCTTTCTAAACCCTCTACTCCTTTTCATTTATGCATGATCAGTAACTCATCAGTGTGTGATAGCACTACTTGGCATGCTAGATAAGGTCATCTTCACACTCGTGCATTAGAGATAATTATGCTTGATATGTCATTTAACCACTTAGAATGTGAAGCATGCATCTTAGGAAAGTATTGCAAATCTATTTTTCCTACATCCGAAACCATTTATGAGAAATGCTTTGACTTAGTTCACTCTGATGTTTGGACCTCGCCTTGTATGTCTAGAGATAACCATAAGTAATTGTCACCTTTATAGATGAAAAATCAAAATACACTTGGGTCACTTTGCTGCCTTCAAAGGATCGTCTGTTAGATGCTTTTATGAACTTTCAAGCTTATGTCACTAACCACTTTAAGGCTAATGTGAAGGTACTGAGGTCAGAAAATTGAGGAGAATATACAAGCCATGCATTCAAGAATCATCTGGGAAAACATGGCATAGTTCATCAAACAAGTTGTCCTTATACTTCTCAGCAAAACGGAGTGGCTAGATCAATTATGTTCCATGCAAATGTTCCTAAGAAAGTTTGGAGTGATGCGGTTGTAACAACATGCTATTTAATCAACCGGATTCCTATCAAGGTGCTGAATGACATCTCTTCTTATGAAGTGTTGAACCAAACCAGACCATCTATTCACCAGCTCAGAGTGTTTGGATGCACATGCTTTGTGTTGATACCAAGAGAGCAAAGAAACAAGTTAGAGGCAAAGAGCATGAAGTGCATGTTAATTGGATACTCATCAACAAAAAAAAGATACAAGTGCTACAAACATGAAACAAGAAGAGTACTTGTATCCAGAGATGTGAGGTTTATGGAAGGCAAAGGGTTCTATGCTAAGAAGAATTGGGATGAGCTCAAAGATCTATCTCAAGCATCAGACAAGGCCAATAATCTTAGAATCATTATGGAAAATCTTGGAATCAGTCTCACACAAAAATAGGAGACCACCAGCGAAGCTCCTTGTAATCAAGAGACTGAACAAGAATCTGAAGGAATCACTCATCCTGATCCTGAAGGCGGCAATGGACAGGAAACAGAAGTTCAAGATGGTTCAAGAGTTCATGATTAGGATGGTGTTGAAGAACAAGAACTTGAACCCGAAACTACTCAAGTTCATGAAGAATAAGAGGTAGTCCAGGTTCAGCCATTAAGAAGAAGTACAAAGAACAAGAAATCTTCATCAAACTGGATCAACACAAGAATGTATTTCAATGCTGAAGCAGTGGCTCATCCAATAAGTGCAGTGTGCTCTCTTGCTCAGAATCTAGAGGAACATCTAGTCTTCACTGGGGAATTGGATCAGGAATGTATTCCAAGATCATATGAAGAAGCCATGGAGCATGAGGAGTTGAGAGAGTCTGTTGGAAATGAGACTAATGCAATGATAGTCAATGATATGTGGTATGAAGTTGATCTTCCCAAAGGCAAGAAGCCAGTGACAAGTCGTTGGATCTTCCCCATCAAATACAATGCTGATGGAACGGTAGAGAGGCGCATGACAAGGCTAGTAGCAAGGGGGTTCACTCAGACATATGGGGAAGACTACCTTGATACTTTTGCACCAGTCGCCAAACTACACACCATAAGGATAATCCTCTCTTTAGCAGTAAACTTGCCGTGGGATATATGGCAGATGGATGTGAAGAATGCCTTCCTACAAGGAGAGTTAGAAGATGAAGTGTACATGAGATCACCTCCTGTTCTGGAAGACCTTGTCAAACCTGGGATTGTACTTTAGGCTGAAGAAGGCAATCTATGGCTTGAAGCAATCACCAAGGGCCTGGTACCACAAGCTAAGCACAACACTCAATGGAAGAGGTTTTGTGAAGCCTGAAGCTGATCACACCCTCTTCGTTCTAACCATTCAACAAGGCATTTAGATCTTTTGATGTCTTAGACAAATAAGTAACCAGAAAGAGACGAAGAACAGGTTTGAGAGAGATAAGACTCGATTTAGACTTAAATATAAGAGAGACTAAGAAAGACTTTGAAATGAAGACTCGAAAACTAGAGAGAACTGTGTATGTAATCATCCTCAAGAGGTTACAATATATAGAGAAAGCTACAAGGGTTTTCATAAAGGAAAGGGAGAAAAGGAGTGGCTGTGGTCGACCAAGGGCGCATTTAATTCAAAAGGAGGCTTCCTGGCCAAGCAAATGGAATCAGCATCTTTGAAAAGATTCTGATCCTTCCAGCCTGCGCCAGCCTGTCCAAACGGAGAGCTTCTTCCTTTCCAACGGCTGGATAAGGTTACCTCTCAAGTAAATCACCTTGGGTCAGTTTGGTTTTACCTGAGTGGTAAAACTTTGTCGAATTCTTTTGGTCGACCTTGTACGGCCTGTACGAACAAGGTCGACCCAAAACCTTCCCCTCTCTTTCTTCTTTCTCTTTAACCCTATCTAGAAACCTCAACTTAACACTCCCCCTCAAGCTTGACCATATGGAACAATTCAAGCTTTGAAGGCTATGAGGTCTTCCTCATTAAAAACCTCACCAAGGAAAACCCTTTTGGGATAAAACCTTGATGAGGGAAAAAGAGTAAAGACATCATAGCATGGGATTAGCTAAGTTGGGTCAGATCAATGAGTCCCAACCTCACATGGGTGGACTCCATTGTCTTCTGTCTAGCCGCCTTTGTAAACATATATGCCAACTGATCCTCACTCCTTGTATAACATGGCAAGATCACTCCTAACCCAATCATCTGTCTCACCTTGTGGCAATTGACCTCAATGTACTTGTTCCTTTCATGAAATACTGAGTTGGAAGCAATATGGATTGCGTCTTGGTTATCACAGTGCATAGTCATTGGTGTAGATTGATCTATCTCCACATGCTTCAGGATGCCTTTGATCTACACCAGCTCGTTTGTAAAATTAAGCATTGTCCTATACTCAGCTTCTGCACTCGAACAAGAGACCAGCTTCTGCTTCTTGCTCTTCCATGTAACCAAGTTCCCAGCTATGAAGGTGCAGTAACCTGTAGTCGACTTCCTATCAATCTTATATCCTGCCCAATCTGCATCACAATAGCCCACCACTTATGTTCTTCAATTGCATCCCATCCAGACTCCAAGGTTTGCTGACCCATTTAGATACATCAATATCCTCTCAACCAGGTGCCAATAATGTTCCTTTGGAACTTGCATGTGTTGGCTCACCTTGTTCACAGCAAAGCAGATATCAGGTCGGGTAATCGTAAGATAAATCAAACTTACCAACAAGCTTCCTATAAAGCTTGGGATCATGGAATGGTTGGCTGTCTTCAGTCTCCCCCTCACGAGGAACCTTATACCCATCCTCTAATGGTATATTGGCTGTCTTTCCTCTATATTTACCTGCATCTCTCAAGAGATCAAGTGTATACTTTCTTTAGGACAGAAATAATCCTGCCTTGGATCTACATATCTCAATATCAAGGAAGTATTTCATCTCTCCCAAATCCTTAATTTCAAAAACAGACTTAAGAAAGTCCTTAGTGGATTGTATACCAGCCTTGTCACTTCCTGTGATGATGATATTATCAACATACACAAGAAGGACTACTATACCTGATGTGCTCGAGAGAGTGAATAAGGTGTGATCCAGTTCAGACTTGTTGAACCTTTTCCCATTAAGAGTAGTGCTCAACTTGTTGTACCATGCTCTAGGGGATTGTTTTATACCATAGATTACCTTCTTGAGTCTGAGCACATTCCCTTTCTTCACTACGTGTTCCAGACTTGGTTGAATGTGCATATGGACTTCATCTTCAAGTTCTCCTTGAAGGAAAGAGTTCTTCACATCCATTTGCCAAAGTCCCCACTCGAGATTGACCGCAAGTGACAAGATGATCTTAATAGTGTGGAGTTTTGCCACTGGTGCAAAAGTATCCACATAATCCTCTCCATAGGTTTGGGTAAAGCCTCTTGCAACCAATCTTTTCTTCCTCCTATCAATCTTCCCATTAGACAAGTATTTGATGGTCAAGATCCATCGAATGGTAACTGCCTTCTTCCCTCTTGGTAACTCACTTTCATACCAAGTGTCATTTTTGTTCATTGGATCTGCCTCATTACCAACTGATTCCTTCCATTCCTTGTCTTTAAATGCTTCCTCATAGGATATTGGTGATATAGTGTGTTTTTAACATACTTTGAATTTGATTTATTGATCTTTCTAATGCAATTATAGGGTACTTACAGCTCTATTTGAGACATTTTAGGTATAGAAGAGGCTGTGGAACTTTGGAGGGAAACATGAAGAAAAAGGAGAAATTTGAATTCTTTCCCGGATAACAACCCCATTGATCAAGCAGATCCTTCATCCCCGCGGAGATATTTTAGGAAACTGCAGATTCTCTAGGGATTTACCCTAATTTTATTTCCCCCTCCTTCCAGCCGCCACAAAACCCTTTAAAAGAAGGGGCACGACCATTAACAGAGGCGGACTCTTTCAGCTCACATTTTATTTCATTTCTTTCAGCAAAAACTCTTGGATTCAATACTTTGTAAGGGAGAAAGAAATCCTCATCTTGTTCTCGTGATTAGAGAAGATTTCTTGAACCCTAATTTTAGTTTTGATTTCGTTCTATGGAGTATCCTCAACATTTTTTGATTCTTTTTCTCATAGTACCACCTTTCTTCTATGAACTTCACATCCCTAGACACAAGAACCCTTCTTGCCACATGATCATAGCACTTGTATCCCTTTTGAGTAGTGGAGTAGCCGATAAACATTTCCTTAGTACTCTTGGCCTCCAACTTGCACCTCATCTCCCCCCAAATCAGTACATAGCGTAAGCATCCAAAGACCATCATATATTATACTAATGGCTTGTAATTGTTTCGAACCTCCAAAGGAGCTTGATCTTGCAATACCTTTGTAGGTGTGCGTTTGATCAGATAACAAGCTGTAGCCACATCATCACTCCAAAACCTCTTTGGTACATTGGCTTGAAACATTAGGGACCTTGCTACCTCCATAAGATGGCGATTCTTCCTCTCAGCAACACCATTCTGCTGAGGAGTGTAAGGACAACTTGTTTGATGAAGGATCCCATGTTGATCTAAGTGATCGTTGAATGCATGACTGGTGTATTCCCCTCTATTATCTGATCGAAAGATTTTAAACTTAACATGTTAATGGTTAGTCACATATGACTGAAAGTTCTTAAATGCATCAAGGACCCTATCTTTAGGTGGAATGAGTGTTAACTAGGTGTATTTGGATTCTTTATCAATGAATGTTACAAAACACTTATGATTGTCTCTAGATATGCAAGGTGCAGTTCAAACATCAGAATGAATCAAGTCAAAGAAATTCTCATAAACAATAGATGATATTGGAAAGACAGTCTTACAATGCTTGCCTAAAATGCAAGCTTCACACTCATTATTTTCAAAAGCAACACCTGGTAACATCAAGTTCAGAGCTCTAACATGAGGATGTCCTAGTCTAGCATGCCACAAAGCATTCTTATTCAAAGCAGAAGAAGCGGGAATAAAAGAACAACTAAAATCAGAAACATGAGCAAGCTCTTAAAGCATATATAACTCGCCCTTGGTAACTCCTTTTCCAATCAACTTGTGGCTCTCAATATCCTGAAACTCAACATTGTTAGGACTGAATATAACCTTGCAATTCAAATCAGTAGTGCACTTCTTAACAGACAACAGGTTTGAAGTGAATCCAGGTATATAGAAAGCTCTTGAGTTCTTACTAAACAATTTCAGGTTACCTATTCCTCTAATAGGAATTTTGTCACCATTAGCAATCATAACATGACCACTGTCCGGTTCAATATCTTTAATAAAATTGGTGTCACTTATCATGTTATGAGAAGCACCTGAGTCTACTATCAATGGTTTAGACAAGCTACTAGCAGTGTGACAAGTACAAAGACTAGAAAAAGCAAGACTCAGGCGATCAGTTCCATACTCTATTGTCCTACCAGTTCTAACACTCCTAGCATCATTCACATTCTCTAGCTTACTAGCAATCATTGAACCACCAAGAGAATACCCATTAAGGTTACCAAAGATGTTACCATTCTCCTTAAGCATTCTTCTTCTTCTCTTTCTTTCATTATTCCAACAGTTGCTAGGAGTACGATGTTCCACACTAATGTCCCAAAACAATTTTGGGGTGATGCTGTGGTGTCAGCATGCTACCTGATCAAAAGATTTTTGTGTTTCAAAATCTGTTTTAGATAACATGTTTAAATCATTTAAAGAACTTAAACCAGAAAACCTATTTGATCAAAAACATTTTGCAAATCAAAATAAAAAAATTTCTGGTCATATTTTGAGTCTTGATCATTTTCTGAAACATGGCAAAAGTTTTGATCTTTTTGAAAAGGTTTTTGAGCATAAACTGAAACAATCTGGTTGTTGTTTTAAAAAACCTTGTGATTCACTTGCTAGAACTGAACAGAAAACTTTTGTTATGAATTTTCCTAGTCATGAACTGGTCACTAATGATTATCTTGCATCTACATATGTCTTGAAAGAACCTAAGAAGCTGCATGAACCGAAATTGCATCATGCTAGGCTTAGGTTTGAAATTTTGAAATCTGCAAATATCTCTGAGCTTGAGATTGATTGTCTGTGTGATGAAAATGTTTATAAACGTGTGGGATGGTTATTTGATGATATCTTATTGTATAACGCGTTCTTTGATAAACACATTGCACTTCTGAAACTTGAGATAAATGGTTGTAGATTTATTGTTTTCTGCCTTGTTAACATTCTGGTCTACAATACTTTCTTTGACATGATAACCCACTTGACTTGTGCAAAAGAAGCTGAGAAAGAAACAGGTGGAAAATAGGGGCTATAAATATCAGAGAATCAACGACGAATCCTTGGCTAAGTTGGAGACACAACAAGGAAACCTTGAAAGCTGTCTAGCCGCCAGTCTTGACATAGGAGCAGTCTGAGGAACATGTCTCAAAAACCACAAGGAATTATTCAACAAAATTGAATTCTATGGAAACTTAACTCATCAGGGTCTCACGTCGAATTGGAATCATGTCCAAAGATTCTCAGGTGAAAGAGTTATGGGTTCTCCAACTCGGATGATTTTCTGTGTGCTTTGTTTGAATTTTCTGAGTTCAAAACATCTCAATCCTATCAATGGCGACCAGGTGAGCATACTAAGGTAAGTGATTATGTTTTCAAGATTTCTTTTATTTATTACATAGATATGATGCATTTGTTTTTTTCAAAAGCGCCATGTGTAGATCTATCTTTTTTATCTTATGTTTTTTATTCTATAGTTTTTAAGTCATGTTATTTCTGAATCCTAAGGAGCTTGTTCCTTGGTTTCTCTATTTAAACCTTTGTTACTCTCTTTCTGAAACAAGCAGTCTTTTTATCGAAAACCCTATTATCTCTTCTCTCTTGTCTTTGGACGAGTTGAAGCTGTGTTGGTGTGTAATTGGGAGCCTTTCCACAGCTTCTTGTGTCACCATTCATCCCACACGCCTTGGAGGATTTGAGTCTTCTGATTCATTCTCGCGAGGATTATCCCTTGATCTCTCTTCCCAGACCCAAAGCCTTCCTAGGAGGGTATTATTTGGTATCAGAGCAACTCTGGAAAGGAAGTATTCTTTTTGTCTCAAAGTTTTTGATTGATATGTTAATCTTCTTGTTCTGTATTAATTGATCTACTTGTTTGCTGTTGAAATCTGATAAATCTGAGAACATTGCTTATAAATCTGTTGAAATCTTTTCATATACCCTTTGATTTCGTGTTGATCTGTGTTTATTGTGTAGAAATCTGATAAAATAGGGTTCCTTGATCTGATTTATGTGTTTAGACTCTTCACATCCTTGATCAGAAAGTTTTCAATTTGCTGTGCTATGTTTCTGTTTAGTGTTAAACTGAATCAATCTGTTCTTGTTACTGTGAATCTGTTTAATTTCAGTTTTTGCAAATCCAAGTCTGAAACTGAACCTGATTTTTTGGGATCTGTTATCTGCTATTTAGGGTTTTTATTGTTTCAGTGTGATTTGTATTTGGTTTGGTCTATTTCGATTTGAATCTATTTCTGCTTTTCTAAATTGATTGTGAGAAATGATAAACAAGAGAAGAATAGACGAGGATGAGAAGATTTGAGGAGAAAAGGTGATTCTTTCGTTTAGATCTGGAAAAGAAGAAATGAAGAACTCGAGAGAAATAGAGAAGAAGAGAGAAATGGTTCTCATTAATTCATTAACTTTGAGGAAGATTGTTGAACTGAGATGAGGCTTCCTTGAGTTTAGACACTGGAATACACCTTTATCTTAGGTACTGGTGAGGTTCTTCCCTCTTGGAAGACCTTTGGACCAGTGGATAAAGAGTTGCACCCAAGACAGTTTTGACAGAGATTTTGCAGAAGTAAGAATAGGTTTTCTGGAGCTTTTAGGATATGATACCATATGAGAATAGAGAGAAAATGGTGAGAATGAAATGGAGAATGATTTTGGTGAAGAGAATCAGCTTATGGTTTAGTTTGGACCAGAAAGACTGAGAATCAAAGAGAGATAATGTTTTTGAGAGTTTAAATGAGGATGATGGGATCACATGTGATCTTTGCTTGTCCAAATCAGACCAGCTCCTTCCATTTGAATTTAAACCAAGTATCCTTAGTTTCTGGAGCTTTGGCCACGTCCAAGAGTTTCCCAAACACCTTCCTTTCCTTGCAAGTCAGATTAGGTCAAGTGGTGTATGGGCAACCTTCATCTTTACTTGCAAGTCAAGTCTGCTTGATCCATATTGTTTCTTCAACCATCTTTCTTTTTCTTCTCATTCTTTCATTATTCCAACAGTTGCTAGGAGTATGATGTTCCACACTAATGTTCCAAAACGTTTTTCGGGTGATGTTGTGGTGTCAGCATGCTACCTGATCAACAAGACACCTACACGGATCCTCCATGATGTTTCTCCCTGTGAGGTATTGAATAAAACAAACCCTCTCTTGATTATTGGCGTGCGTTTGAGTGTCTCTGCTTTGTTTTGATTCCAGAAGAACAAAGAAATAAACTTGAAGCCAAAAGTGTCAAAGCAATATTCATTGGGTATTCGGCAAATCAAAAAGGATACAAGTTCTATGTTCCCCAAACTAGGAGGGTAATGGTCTCAAGGGATGTTAAATTTGTGGAGTCAAAGGGGTATCTGAAAGATATCTCGCATGCCCCATCAGACAGAGCAACTAACTTGATGATCATCCTAAAGACTCTTGGTGTTAACCAGCCCAAGGCAAGGGAGGATCCAAGAGAGGGGGCTACTCAAGCAGGAAATACAATTGATGAGGGTATCCATGTTGATCATGAGGGGGGCAACCATTAAGAACCAGAAAGAACATTGCAGCATGAAGGTTATGAAAGTCATGATCAACCTGATCCTGAACACTCTCAAGCTCATGAAGATGAAGGCACTAAAGAGCAAGTGCAAGTACTGCCATTGAGAACAAGCACAAGGATTAAGCATGATCCAGAAACCTGGAAAAAAGAGGGTATACTTCAATGCCAATGTAGTTCCTCATCCCACTTAGGAAGTTTTTTCTTTGATTCAATATCTTGAAAAACATCAACCCTTCATAAGCAATGTAGATCAAGAGTACCTCCTAGGAACTTATGAAGAAGCAATGGCAGATGATGAGTGGAGAGCATCAGTTGAAGATGAATTCAATGCCATGATCAAGAAAGATACATGGTTTGAAACTGAGCTTCCCATAGGAAAGAAAGCTGTAACAAGTCGCCTCATCTACACCATCAAGTATCTAGCTAATGGAAAACCCTAAAGAAAGAAGACAAGGCTGGTAGCAAGGGGGTTCACTCAGACTTATGGAGAAGATTACTTGGATACATTTGCACCAGTAGCAAAATTCCACACCAACAAAATCATAATGTCACTTGCAACCAAATTGGAGTGGGATCTATGGCAAATGGATGTGAATAATGCCTTTCTTCAAGAAGAACTATAATATGATGTCTACATGCGCCCTCCTCCTGGTTTAGAAGACATTTTCAAACCAGGAAATATGTTTAGACTCAAGAAGGCTATCTATGGGTTGAAGCAATCACCAAGAGCTTGGTACCATAAGCTCATCACTACTCTCAATGGAAAAGGGTTCAGTCGATCTGAGGCAGACAATACTATATTTAATCTCACCAGCCATTAAGGTATAGTAGTCATCCTTGTGTACGTTGACAATATCATCATCACAGGGAGTGATAAAGAAGGTATACGAACCACTAAAGCTTATTTGAAATCTGTTTTGATATTAAAGATTTGGGTGAGCTGAAGTACTTTCTTGGAATAGAAGTATGCCGACCTAAAGAGGGGCTCTTCTCATCCCACAGAAAGTACGAAATTGATCTCTTGAATGGAGCAGGTATGCTTGGAGAGGAACCAGCAAAGAATCCACTTGAGGATGGCTATAAGATCTTGCGTGAGGGGGAGTATGAGGCAGCACCATTTGATGATCCAAAACAATACAGAAGACTAGTGGGTAAGCTTATCTACTTAACTATCACTGACAAGATATATTTGTTTTGCTGTGAACCAGGTGAGCCAGCATATGCAAGTGGCAAAGGTTCATCACTGGAAAATGGTGGAAAGGATACTTAGATATCTCAGTGAAGCTCCTGCACAAGGAGTATGTATGGGATGTAATGGCAACACAGAAGTAGTAGGATACTGTGATTCTGATTGGGCAAGAGACAGAAATGATAGGAAGTTCACCACTAGCTATTGCACATTCATTGGAGGCAATTTGGTAACCTGGAAAAGCAAGAAACAAAAGGTGGTGTCATGTTCAAGTGATGAAGCTGAATATAGAGCCTTGAGGAAACTCACAATGTATTGTGACAACCAGGCAGCCATACACATAGCCTCAAACTCAGTGTTCCATGAGAGAACGAAACCCATTGAGGTATACTGCCAAAAGGTGAGGCAAATGGTGATACAAGTGTTAAGTTGAGGTATCTACATAGGTTTGAAGAGAAAGAAGGAAGAGAGGAGAAGGTTTTGGGTCGACCTTGTTCGTACAAGTCCATACAGGCCGTACAGATCGTACAAGTTCTACCAAAAGCACTAGACCAAGAATTTATCATTCGGGTAAAACCAAAGTAACCCGAATTTACCATGGTCGAGTTTTACCCGAGTAAATGTTACTCGACCAGTTCTTACCTTTACCTTCTGATACACAGCTAAGGAGAGACCAAAGAGATAAGGGACGCATAGAGACAGGCTGGATCAAGGCTGGAAGAGCATCTGGTCAAGATGCCAAAAGCATTACCCCTGTGAAGCTTCCCAGCCACAAGATTTCAAATGGGCGCGTCTAAACCTTTGACTAGACATGCTTGCTGGATAAGCTTATCTAAAACCTTATCTTCTATCCGTTGTAAAGCTAATCTCTTCCTCTATATATTTCTAACTATGGTTCATTAATCATATATAAAAAACTTCAGTCTCTCTCTCTATAGTCTCCTCTCTCTCTTGTCTCTCTTAATGGTTCTTAGTCTTTCATGTTGAGTCTCTTCTTTTCCTGTCTAAATCTCTACATTAGTCTCTCGTTTCTACTCTCTACACCCAGATTCTCTCAAACTTTCATAGTATCAGAGTCAGGTTCACTTTAATTTGGGTTCTTTTGATTTCTTTTGTTCAAAGTCTCAGCCTTTTGTTTCGTAAAGCACAAGTTTCACGCTTTTGATTCAAAATGGAGAACACTAAGACTACTCTCATTCCAGTTACTCTCAAAGGTGGAAACTACCTTCTTTGGTCTCGTGTGGTGAAGACAACCGTGGAAGTAAGGGCCTTTGGAACCATGTCCTTGAGGACAAATCTCCAAGGCTCATTACTCATGACGGCGACAGAGAAGTGGTTGTTTGTGATGAAGTGAAGTGGATCCAGGAGGACAACCTGGTGATGTTTATCCTCCAGAGATCACTGGATCCGTCGATCTTGGAGGCCTACAGCAACTATGAGAATGCTAAAGATATATGGGATACGTTTCAAAAAGGGTATGGAAACATCTCAAACCTTGCACGAGTGTTTGAGATCAAGATGGCTATCAACTAACTAGCTCAAGAAGATATGGAGTTCACCAAACATTTGGGAAAGTTTCGAGCTTTATGGTCATAGCTTGAGATGTTGAGGCCAAGTACCACGGATCAGGATGAGCTAAATGAGAGACGTGAGCAAGACAAGATCTTTGGGTTCTTGCTCACACTCAATGCTACCTACAATGACCTCATTAAGCACATCCTCAGCTCCGAGAAGCTCCCCACTCTTGAAGAAGTTTGCACACAAATCCAGAAGGAACAAGGGTCTTTGAGCCTCTTTGGAGGAAAGGGGGAGCTCAGACTTGCCAACCAAGCCGAGGTGCCTCAAGCTAACAAGGTCCATAAGTATGAAAAACCGGAGGTTTGCTGGGAACTTTGAAGATAGAGGTTCAATGTAAATTGTGATCATTGCAAGAGGCATGACCATAAGAAGAGCCAATGATGGATACTCCATCCTCACCTCAAGCCGGCCAAGTTCATGAAGGAAAGAGAAGAAGGCACCAATGTCACCTATGGAACGAGTGATCAATCTGGTGATGGGACTTCAACCAAGACAAATGAGATAGAAGTTCGTGAAGGTGGTGAGAGCAAGGCTCTGGTGACTTACACTGCCCATCAGCGCATGAGTTCATCCGCCGATCTGAGATGGATGCACTCATAAAAATGCTCAAGGATAATGGTAACACTCTTGGTAATGTTAAAGGATATTCATTTGGTGCATATAGGGTTGCTAGGATTGTTGAACAAATGGATAGTCTTGACACTCAATCTAGGATGCTTGGTCAATCTAATACTGCTCATAACATGTCTAAACCTTTAATAGTAGATTCTGGTGGCATCTCATCATATGAATTAGTGATACAAGTCTTATTAGGGATATAGAACCGCCCTAATGGACATGTAATAATAGCAAATGGACATAGGATACCAATAAGAGGTGTAGGCATGTTGAAATTGTTTAACAAAGAATCTTGAGCCTTTTACATGCCTGAGTTTACTTCAAACTTACTCTTTGTCAAGAAGTGTACCACTGATATGCATTGCAATGTTATCTTTAGTCCTAATGATGTGAAGTTTCAGGATATTGAGAGCAGCCGATTGATTGGGAAAGGAGTAACTAAAGGAGATCTCTATATGCTTGAAGAGCTTAGTTTTGTGCCTGATCATAGATGCTCGTTTATTTATGTTTCTGCTTCTGTTTTAAACAAGAATGCTTTGTAGCATGCTAGACTTGGACACCCTCATGTTAGAGCTTTAAACTTAATGGTTCGAAGTGTTGTGTTTGAGAATAATGATTGTGAAGCTTGTATTTTAGGCAAGCATTGTAAGACTGTGTTTCATAAATCCTCAACCATCTATGAGCATTGTTTTTATTTGATTCACTTTGATGTTTGGACTGCACCTTGTTTATCTAGTGAGAATCATAAGTATTTCGTAACATTCATAGATGAAAAGCCTAAATACACGTGGATAACCTTGATTCCATTTAAAGATAGGGTGCTTGATGCATTTAGAAATTTTCAAAACTATGTGACTAACAAGTTTAATGCCAAATTAAAAATCTTTAGATCAGATAATGGAGGGGAATACACTAGTCAAGCATTCAAGCAACACCTATCTCAACATGGAATCCTTCACCAAACGAGTTGCCCCTTACACACCCCAACAAAATGGAGTGGCCGAGAGAAAGAACAAACACCTTATGGAGGTTGCAAGGTTGATAATGTTCCAGGCCAATGTCCCAAAGAAGTTTTGGAGTGATGCAGTTGCTACAGCTTGCTACCTGATCAACAGAACACCAACCAGGATCCTGGACGACAAGTCATCATTTGAGGTCTTAAACATGTATATACCAACCTTGGATCATCTAAGAGTCTTTGGTTGTCTATGCCTTGTTTAAGACAATGAGAATTGAGGAACAAGCTGGAAGCAAAGAGCACTAAAGGGATGTTCATAGGGTATTCACCAACCCAAAGGGGTATAAGTGCTATGATCCGGTAACAAGGAGGGTGCGGGTGTCAAGGGAAGTGAAGTTTGTTGAAGAAAGAGGGTATTGTGAAGAGAAGAACCAAGCATAATTGAAAGATCTTACATCTGACAAGGTGGCTAACTTAAGGATAATCCTGGAGAGTCTTGGGATTAATCTCTCTCAAGATCCAAACACTGGAGGAGGACAACCACAATGTCCCCCCACTACCAATGAAAAAGGTCAGAATCGCCACTTTGATCATGAGGGGGGGAAATGAACCTGAAGGGAACACTCAAGAAGAAGAAAGGGATCATTAAGGTTCTCATGATCAAAGTGTGGAACAAGAAGTGGTAAATGAAGAAGGGTAAGGATCAGTGAATGAGGAAGATGGTCAAGATCCAGAACCGGCCGTAGAGCAACAACTAAGGAGAAGAACTAAGATCAGAAACCCTCCAACCAATTGGATGAACACCAGAGTGTACTACAATGCGCAAGCAGTAGAACATCCATCCCAAGTTTGATGCTCTCTTGCTCACTACCTTGAAGACCATTGTGTGTTTATGATCAGTTGGATGAAACTACATTCCAAAGTCTTATGAGGAAGAAATGAAATACAAGGAGTGGAAGGAGTCAGTTGGTGCTCAGGCAAACGCTATGATCTAGAATGAAACTTGGTATGAGAGTGAACTCCCAAAGAGAAGAAGGCAGTGTCTAGTAGATGGATCTTCACCATCAAGTATCTTGCAAATGTGAGGATAGATAGGAGCAAGGCCAGATTGGTTGCAAGAGTTTTCACTCAAACATATGGTGAAGGACTATATAGACACACTTGCTCATGTTGCAAAGCTTCACACAATCAGATTAGTGTTGTCAGTGGTTGTGAATCTAAGATGGGGCCTCTGGCAGATGGATGTGAAGAATGCGTTTCTTCAAGGGGAACTCGGAGATGAGGTATACATGTATCAACCACCTGGTCTTGAGGACTTGGTAAATGAAGGGAATGTTATGAGGCTGAAGTAAGCTATATATGGTCTTAAGCAATCACCAGAGCCTGGTACGACAAACAAAGTACTACCTTAAATGGGAGAGGCTTCAAGAGATCTGAGCTCGACCATACTCTCTTCACCTTCATCACACCCTCAGGTATTATTGTTCTTCTAGTGTATGTTGATGATATCATCATAACTGGAAGTGACAAGGAAGGTATACAAGAACCAAAGAATATTTGAAATCTGTGTTTGAAATCAAACACTTGTGAGAGATGAAATACTTCCTGGAATAGAGTTATGTAGATCCAAGGAAGGTTTGTTTCTATCCCAAAGAAAGTATACACTTGATCTTTTGAAGGATGCATGTATACAAGAAGGAAGGACAGCCAAGACACCTTTGGAGGATGGATACAAAGTCCCACGAGAGTGGGAGATACAAGATAGTCCACCATTCCAAGATGCCAAGCTTTATAGAAAAGCTTGGTTGGTAAGTTGATCTATTTGACTATTACATGACCTGATATATGCAATGCTGTGAATCAGGTGAGTCAACACATGCAAGGGCCTAAGGAGCATCACTGGAACATGGTGAACCGTCTACTCATGTACTTGAATGGATCATCAGATCAAGGAGTGTGGATGGGATGCAATGAGAGTACAAAAGTAGTTGGGTACTGTGATGCGGATTGGGCTAGAGATAGGATGTATAGGAAGTCTACCACCGGCTATTGTACATTCATTGGTGGGAACCTTGTTATATGGAAAAGCAAGAAGCAGAAGGTGGTCTCATGTTCCAGTGCGAAGGCTGAGTATAGAGCAACATTGAAGCTCCCAAACGAGTTGGTTTGGATCAAGGGTATACTGAAGCACTTAGGAATTGAGCAAGCCACACATATGACCATGCTTTGTGAAAACCAAGCAGCTATCCACATTGCCTCCAACTCGGTGTTCCACGAGAGGACAAAGCATACTGAGGTTGATTGCCATAAGGTGAGGCAAATGATAGTATTTGGAGACATCTTGCCCTTGCTATACTCGGAGTGAAGCACAGTTGGTGGATCTGTTCACCAAAGCGGTTAGGCAGAAGTCCATTGAGTCCAATCACACTAGACTTGACTCATGGATCTTACCAGAAGGAACTGATCCCCTTGCCATCGGGTCTGTACTCTTTTCCTTGTCAAGTTTTTATCCCTAAGGAGGGTTTTACTTGTAAGGTACGACGGAAATCAAAGTAAGCAGCCATTTCTGAGGACCCATGTGAGAGATCTTAATAAGTTTTCCCAATTCGTCTCATCATATAACCTTGTGATTCCGCAAATTTGACATCCCTTGAAACCATAACACGTCTCAAGTCAGGTATGTAGCACTTGTAGCCTTATTGCATGTGGGAATATCCCAAGAACATTCCTTTGACACTTAGCATCTAACTTGGTCCTTTGTTCTCCTGGTGTCAACACATAGCACACACAACCAAACACACGTAAATGATCAATACGTGTTTTGTGTTTGTTCAATACCTGAAATGGAGAGGCATCTTGAAGGACTTTGGTAGGTATTCTATTGATAAGGTAACATGCAGCTACCACAGCATCACCCTAGAATCGTTTGGGTACATGAGTGTGGAACATCATGCTCCTTACAACTTCCATAAGGTGACGATTCTTCCTCTCAGCCACTCCATTTTGTTGTGGTGTGTATGGGCAACTTGTTTGGTGGGTAAACCCATGTTTTTGTAAATGATTTTTGAATCCATGGCTAGTATACTCTCTTCCATTGTCAGACCTAAAATCTTGAGCTTTGAATTAAAATGATTAGCCACATAATTCTGAAAGTTGATAAATGCTTCTAATACTCTATCTTTGCTTTGAATTAGGGTTAGCCAAGTGTATTTTTGATTTTTCATCTATGAAAGTAACAAAATACTTATGGTTTTCGCTAGATACACAAGGGACAGTCCATACATCAGAATGAATAAGATCAAAGAATTTTTCATAGATAGTTGAGGACTTTGGAAATATTGACTTGCAATGTTTCCCAAGTATACAAGCCTCACAACTTTCATTTTTTAAAATCAAGACTAGGTAATATCACCCCTAGTGCTCTAGAGTGAGGATGGACAAGTCTTGCATGCCATAAAACATCATTAGCTAAAAACAGAAGCAGAATTAAAAGCACAAGATAAATTTGGTCTGAGCTTGGTGTCTTCAAGTAAATAAAGCTCTCCCTTGCTCACACCTTTTCCAAGCACCTTGCTGGTTTAATATCCTTAAAGCAAACCTCATTAGGACCAAAAAATCACCTTGCAATTAAGATCATTAGTTGCTCTTTTGACCAACAACAGATTTGATGTAAAAGTAGGCATATATAAATCTTCAGTTACTTAATCAAACAAATTTAGATTGCATATTCCCTCAATGGGTATCTACCACCATTTGCTATCCAAACATTTCTTAGAGCTGGTTTGGCATTAGTAATAAGTTTAGCTTCTCTAATCATGTGGTGAGATGCCCCCTGAGTCAGTTTCCAATGGTCTAGTGAATGAAGATGCATTGTGTATAGAATTTAATGCATTAATATTTGTGTTACCAGAGTTTGCATGAGAGCTTTTATGAGAGCCTCAATGTCTGACTTGTGAATGAAGGCATCCTCATTGTGGAGCTGTGACATGGACTGAGAGGTAGTTCCAGTCACATGAGTTGTTGAAACCATGGCTCTTCCATCTTCTCCCAGGCGCATATGAGCAATTCTTGATTCATGTGTCCTGGCCTCATAAGCTCTTGCTGGATTGGGTTTAGGTGGCCTCATGTGTGGGTGGAGATTCCAAAAGTTGTTCTTAGTATGACCTATCTTCCTACAGTGGTCACACATCACTTGCGGATCTCCTCCTCCTCCTCCACCTCTTGGTTTGAAGTAGGACTTATTTGCGGATGCATTGTCCACCTTCTCAGCCTTGCTGGTCATAGACATAGTTCCCTTTCCACCTAGCAATCCATCTGAACCTAACTCCTTTTGAAGTTCAGAACACACCTCATCGTAGCTTAGTAACTCCTTGGACCTCAAAATATGCTTGAGAACATCATTAAATCTTGGGTTAAGAGTGAGGAGCAGTCCAAAGACCTTATCTTGCTCATGTCTCTCTTCAAGAGTGTTGAGATCTATGGTGCTTGGTATCAGCTTTTCTAACTCAGCCACAGTTGACTATACTTCCCAAGATGTTTGGTGAAGTCCATCTCTTCTTGCTGGAGATTGTTGATAGCTCTTTTCATCTCAAATATACTTGTTTAGGTTTGAAGTGTTTCCTTAAATTTTTGGTAAGGTATCCCACAATTGTTTTGCGGTTTCACAGTGAGAGTATGCGTCCATGATAGGCGTATCAAGTGAGCCTTGTAAGATAGACAGCCCCATGCGGTCTTCTCGTCCCCATTTTCCTTCATCTACCTCTACAATCTCCTTGCCATCTCCTTTTTGGGTGACTTGTCTTGGCGATTCACTTGAAGTGATATGCTCTCCTAAACCTCGTCCACCAAGGGCTGTCTTGGCCAACCGTGAACAAGTATTGTAGTTAGCTCCCTTTATGGTAGCTGGAATCGTGAAAGACTTGTACTGCTCCATCTTCTCTTGCTAGTGACCGGTGGGTAATAGACTGCTTCAGCTCAAAAGATAGATTCCGAGAGTAAATGGTGGTATTGTGACTAGAAATGGTTGAGGAATATTCTTATGGATGATATTGTGTTTAGAAAAGAGATATAGAACACAGCCAAGGATTTTTGAACAAGAGACAGAAAACCCTAATATATTGTCCACTGGACAAAAGAATTTGTCAGTGATTTGATAAAAAATTAAACCGAAGATATGAAAGAGTGAGATGAATACAGTAAGGTTGCGGAAATGTTTTGGTGTTCAGGAGCTTACAGACTCTGATACCATGTTAGAAAATGAAGAACATGTTGAAGAAGAAGTTAGAGAGTAAAGATACTCGAGAGAGAGAAGAGAGAGAAGAGAGAGAGAGAAAGAGAGTGATTCGAGAACAAGAGAGAAGAAGGATTAATTTCCTTAGATTGATTCTGTGTGGAAGAATACATATTTAAAGATAATACATGAAGGTAAAGACAACAAGGAAACTATAAACAAAGGTGTTGTGATCCGTGGGAAAGGGACATGCCTGGTGCTCTGATCCGTGAGAAAGGGACAGTTCTTCAACGGCCAAGTCCTTAAGTGGAACATGTGACCTTGCTTATTTAAATAATTCTTCTTGTCCCAAAATATATCCGACGGCTCTCTTGCTTCCTTGAACACTTCTGGCGAGTTAAAACTCTTCTCTTCCTTCAACCTGTTAAGAAAGGAGTACTGGTTCTCCAATATCTTACAGCAATCTTTCTACATGTTCTAGTGTCTGAACTAGCCCATTAGGTTTAAGTAGGCGTAGGCTTCTCTTGTCTCTCAAAGCACCTGGACAAGCACACATTTTAACTTGGTTCTTATGTTGCATAAGGTCAGGTGGTCGTGTGCAATGATCTCCAGATTCACTCTCAAGCTTTGGTTTCTCTTTAACAACAACAAGTTTCTGCTTTGCTCTTCTCAGCTTGTTCTGATCAGCTATGGATCTGATCAAGGACGTGTTGCCTCCTGTTCCTCCTCTATGTTTACTGCAGCTACTTCAGATCACACCATTCTCTCTCCCTTCAAAAATATTTGACCTAAAATCTAATTCTTCAGGGGTGAATGAACCTTGCAAATCAAGCTTGTATGAAACTGTTTTCTGCACCAGATTGTTGTTACTTCGTGGTGCGATATAGATCAGCCACAACTTAAAGGATTTGAAGGTCATGTGTGAGCAAGCTAGGTCACTGATTAAGGTGTGTTTTAAAGGTCCAGATTTGGAAGCTTATTGGCATAATCCATGAGGTATTGGATAGATAGAAGCTGAGAGCTCTTGTTGCGGACTTGGAACTATGTGGAGCAACCGTCAACAACAACGAAGTTCGACCACAAGAAGATGGACGATCAGGACATGATCATTACTCGGCCAAGAGCTTGGAAGCATCAACAACTTGCAACATGGATGAGTGGGAGAGAGTCGAATGGTTGACAATGGAGCTAAAGAAGAAGCATATGGACCAGAGCTTTACTTGGGCCAGGAAGATCATTAGCATCGATCAAATGGGCCTAGGGAACAGGTGGAATGGATCAGAAGCAACTTGGGTCGAATTCAAGATAGAGATGGTTGAAACAAGGGCCTTTCAAGCCTAAGAAATGGAAGGATCAACCATCTTGATTCAAGTTACCCGGTTTACTTAGGTTAGGTGTATTTATGATTTTTGCATTTTAAAAAAACATTAGGTTTAGGTTTAGGTTAGGGTTGGAGCTTCCATACACCCATTAGAAATAGGTTTTGGGTTTTCCTTTTAGATTAGGAATATGGTTTTCTAGTTAGGGTTTTCATTCTTTTCTTTATAAGCCAATGCTCTGCACATAATGTACCTACGCACTTTTATAATAAAAACCTAAGCTTTTGGCTTTTTTTCGAGTCTCCTTTTGGAAACACCCCTTCTTGTTCACGTGGTGGGCAAGGTCTTATCATCACACTAGGTCGAGTGATCATCCGTGATACATCTTATACACTAAGCAAGGCGCACCTGTGTCTTAAGGGTTGCTACACATCTTTAGAGCATTCCACAACTTTAATGAGAAGTTCATCATCAGAATATATCATCATCCACGTCCAGGAGATAAAAGGCTCTAGGATACACCCCCCAAATTACCTTCAAGTGATCTTTTGGGACGAGGCTTCAATTCAAGACCTAATAAAGAAGTATCAAGCTGTTTCAGCTATTTGAGGCTGCACCAAGTGGTATCAGAGCCCCTTGAAGGTTTAGGGTTTTTGTTTAGACCTTATTATCACGTGAATATATCATATACCCTGAAATCTTCAATGTCTTCTTTTGAAAGCAAAAGAAAACTTAGAGAGAGAGCTGGAGATGAAGCAAAAAGGGAACTATCTTGACTATTTAATAAGCCAACAGTTCGAGGATTACTCAAGAATATTTTAGATCAATCACTCACTGCAGTGATGCAAAAAATAAAAAGAGGTCAATACCAAGAAAAGCATCAGTAAGTGATGAATCACGTTGTTATAAGAAGAAAGATGCTGAGAACAAACAAGAGACTGAATTGGAACTGATCAATTCTTTGCAAGAAGATAAATCGGGGATTCAGATGAAACAAGAGGAGAACCAACCAGCCATGTGTGATGACGTTATTGATCTATTCAAGACTGAAGAAGAAGAACTTGATGAGGCGCTTGTAGTTCATAAAGGGTCACCTAAGACTTTGATTGAACAAGGTGGATTCATTATACCTTTTTTGTGGTTTAGAAAAAGATCCTCTTGTATGAATTCAGCTCAATCTTATGGAGCATATAGGGTTTGTAAAAGGGCTGCAACATATCTTCTTTAACCTTGGAAGAGGGGCGTGTGTAACAATAGAATAATATCATCACCCTGGTTCAAAGAATAGGTGCCAAGCATCTCAGCTTATACTTTCCAATCATCCTTGAAGAACGGGGATTTGAGGTCAAATACATTTGAATTAGGAGAGGATGGTATGTCCAGAGCAAGCAGAAAATTCAAGGAGGGCACCTTCATGGTTAGTTCCACAGCTGATCAAGACAACTCGAGATGGACACTTCTGGAACTTGGGAAGAGCAAAAACAAGCCAAAGCTTAACAGGGCCAAAGGATGCAACATAACTCGTCCACCAGACCATAAGGAGAATTATAATCATGCTAAGATAAGGTGGGGTCGTGGAGATACAAGGGATGATCGAGACATACTCATTCTCAGCCAAATTGAACTTGTTCGGCCACCCGAACACACAATGAGCTTCTTAATCAAACTTGGAGAGCCAATGGTACACAAGAGCACTGAAAACACACTATCTGAAGGTACAAACACATATGGAAAAGTATATGGACGGTTCTATTTATTAGATGGACTGGATATGAGGACAAATCCTTTTAAAAGATGAGGGGATGGTGTGATATGGATCAGCCTCAGCTTAAAGGATTTGAAGGTCATGTGTGAGCCAGCTTGGTCACTACTTAAGGAGTGGTTCAAAGGTCCAGATATGGAGCTTATTGGCTTAATCCATGAGTTATTGGATAGAAAGAAGCTGAGAGCTCTTGTTGCGGCCTTGGAACTACTTGGATCAACCGTCAACAACAAAGAAGTTCGACCAAAAGAAGATGAACGACCAGGACATGATCATTTGTCAAAAAAGAGCTTGGAAGCATCAACAACGTGCAACATGGATGAGTGCGAGAGAGTGGAATGGTTGACAATGGAGCTAAAGAAGAAGCATATGGACCGAAGCTTTAATTGGGCCAGGAAGATCATTAGCATCGATCAAATGGGCCTAAGGGACAAGTAGAATGGATCACAAGCAACTTGGGTCAAATTCAATATGGAGATGGTTGAAAAAGGGCATTTCAAGCCCAAGAAATGGAAGGATTGACCACCTTGGTTCAAGTTCGCCGGTTTGCTTAGATTATGTGTATTTATGATTTCTGCATTTTAAAAACATTAGGTTTAGGTTTAGGGCTGGGCTGGGCTTTCATAAACCCATTTGAAATAGCTTTTGGGTTTTCCTTTTCAGATTAGGAATATGGTTTTCTAGTTATGGTTTTCAGTCTTTTCTTTATCAGCCAAAACTCTGCACATAATGTACTTATGCACTTTTATAATAAAAACCTAAGATTTTGTCTTTCTTTCCGAGTCTTCTTTTGGAGACACTCCTTCTTGTTGACGTGGTGGGGAGGATCTTATCATCACACTAGGTCGAGTGATCATCCGTGATACATCTTAGACACTAAGCCAAGCACACCTGTGTCTGAAGGGTTGCAACATATCTTTAGAGCATTCCACAACTTTAAAGAGAAGTCCATCATCACCAATCTATCATCATCCACGTCCAGGAGCTACAAAGGCTCTAGGATACAGCCCCAACTTACCTTCAAGTTATATTTTGGGATGAATCTTCAATTGAAGACCTAATCAAGAGGTATCAAGATGTTTTAGCTATTTGAGGCCGCACCCAAGCCGCACCACTTCTTCTACTAACACTCAAGCTTCCTCCTGGTTCAAAAACGACTTGCTGCAAGCCCGTGACAACTCTCAGATGCTCCATTAATCTGGACTGCAAGTATTAAATAAACCAGGTCCGTAAACCAAAATAGAAAAAACTGAAAGCTTGCACCTTGATCAATCAAAGCAGGCGCCATTTCAGGAATTGTAGTTGTCTCTCCAAGCACTTTATTTTCTTGATTTGTTTGATCAGGCACGTGCAAACACAGCTCTTGTGTTTCTACTTCCTGTTCAGCTGCAATCATGAACAATGCTTGTTCAATATCCTCCAAGAGAAAGTGGAAAAATTGTTCTTCCTCATGCTGTTGAAAACAGGTATGTACTTCAAACTCATGACGATTTTAAGCTCATCCCAAGTGTAGAGTGGTTTCTTCATCAACCCAGCGTGCTTCTTCCTCTACCCTCCACCATTCTTTAGCCTCACCTCTCAGTAAGTGAATAGCAAAGGGATAGGCTTTCCCATGAGCCTGTTGGATTCTGCTCAATGAAACTATCCCACGCCATGAAAGCTTCTGGACCATATCCTCTCCAGTAAAAACATCAAGGATACATCTTAGAAACAAATCCAACAAGTTTCCTAGTTCCTTACGGGTGGTAGTTTCACTTCCTTGTCACTCTTCTCCTCTTCCAAACGATGTTGGTAGTAGTTCAGCTCCAAATAGACAAAAAAAATCGTGTGCAGTTGATAAAACAAGATTAAAATCTCTTACCCTAACCTTCAAGAGGCTCTGATACCACTTGATACGGCCCTAAATAGGCTGTAATTCCCTTGATCTCTTGTAGGTGAGTAAACGCTTTGATAATCCTTGCAAACAGAGAATGAGGACTCAATCTGTTTCTAGGCTTGTGGATTGATGTGGGACACAAGATAGATGGCTCATCTCCTGATAATCCAAGGCTTCTGCTCTGGATATGACACACCAAGTCAGAGAACCAAAAGGCTGGATATAACACACCAGCAGAATTGAGAGAAAACTCAAAACACAGAAGATGAAAAAAACTTTTGATTGATTGATTGAATGATAAATAACCAAAGCCACAAAGTATATGCACGAAAATAAAAGCCCTAAGCCTAAACTAGAATGGTTTTAGTCATCCCTAATCCAATTTAAAATTGGTTTACTACTCCTAATCCTATTAGAACTTGGTTTACAAATATTGAAATTACAATTAAATGAAACAAACCAACAGCTGGTTCTTCTTGGCCTTCTCCTCCTTCTTCATGATGCCCCATGACTTTAACTGAGTATTGGAGTGTCTCGTGATGAGATTTGGATCCGTCCCTTTCTGTTACTTCGTCCATCATGACATGTCAACACTGAGTCATGATCATCCCATGACTACCAGAGGCCGCATCAATTCTGCTTTGCCTAATACTTCATAGACCATTCCAGTGAGACACTGAAACTGCCGCATTCAGCCAAGCTTGGATCGGTAGATTAGCTAGCCAATACATTGTATCCCATGCCTTGAGTTTGAGCCTGCTAAGGATCGGCACCACACTTTCTCTGCCCAGAGCTTGTGAAGACAACCATTGTTTATTCTTATTCTTGCTTTGTCTTTAAATATACATTGTATGGATCCCAAATTAAGCCAAGGGAAACTCATTTCCTCTCTATTCTTCTGTCTCACATGAAATCCTCTCTCTCTCTCTCTCTCTCTCTCTCTCTCTCTCTCTCTCTCTCTCCTCACTCCCTCTTGTTCTTCAGTTCATCATGTTCTTCACTTAAAACCTTTATGAATCTTTTTAAACTTATATGGTATCAGAAGCTTTCAAACTCTTGAGACCTTAGTCTCCTTATTTCTTCCGCAATCTTTACTTTGTTTCATCTCTTCTTCATTCTACTCATTTCGAATTCTCTAAAGAAACTCTATTACCCACTGGACAAAAGAGATTAGAGATGGAGAACTTAAAACTTGTGGCTATTCTAGTGACCTTAACTGGTGTTAACTATCTATTGTGGTCTAGACTAGCCAAGACAGCACTTCGAGGTAGGGGCTTATGGGAACATGTTTCTGTTGGAGAAGCCCCAACAAAAACCGTCCAAGACAAAGATGGTGTGGAGAAGGTGGTGGTTGTCGATGGAAAATGGGGTCAGGAGGACTTCATGGTGATGTCCATTATTCAAAACAGTGTGGAACAATCTATCTAGGAAGCTTACTCCTACTGTGAGAGATCGAAAGAGTTGTGGGATACACTGCAAAAAGTGTATGGAAACATTTCAAATCTGAGTCGAGTTTTTGAAGTCAAGAAGGCCATCAACTCACTTAACCAAGGGAGCATGGACTTCAATCAACACTTTGGAAAGTTTAGACCATTGTGGGACGAGGTAGAAATGCTGAGACCAAGTACTCTTGATCCAAACGTTCTGAAATGATAGGAGAGGGCAAGACAATGTCTTTGCTTTCCTTCTTACTCTAAACCAGGGTACAATGATCTCATCAAGCACATGCTCCGGGATGAGAAGCTACCGGACACTTGAAGAGGTTTGTACTCAAATCCAGAAGGAGCAATGCCTAGTGGGTCTCTTTGGAGGCAAAGGCGACTTGGTCTTGGCAAACCAAGCTGAAGAGATTGCAAACAAAGGTTACTTTAAGGCTGAAGACAGAAATGTGTGCATTTGTGACCATTGCAAGAAGAAGGGTCATGGGAAAGAAAAGTGTTGGCTTCTTCCACCGTCACCTTCAAGCCTCCAGAAGTTTAGGACCCCTTCCCATGATGCAATTGCCAACTTCTGCTGGTGATATGGGCGAGCCAACTACTCCATGAACCATGTGCTCAACCTTGAGGACAAATGGACTTGGAACTGGTGAGGGAAAGGCTTTAGCATCCAGTAGCTGCTCATCCTTGAGGACACTCAAGATGAAGTCATCAAGCGCTCTGACATTGAGGCTCTCATCAGATCCTCAGGGACAACTCTGGTAACACACTTGGTACCGTCTTTACATGCTTCAAATAGTGGTATCTCCTTGGAATGCCTTAGCTGGTTCTGAATTGAAAAATCCCTTACTTATAGATTCAGGAACTAGCCACCAACATGATTAGTGATCTAAACCTGATTAAAAATATTATTCATGCCTTAGGAAATGTTATGATAGCTAATGGAAAAAGAGTACAATTGAAAGGGATAGGTGATCTAGGTTATTTGAAAAAGATTCTAAAGCTACATGCCTAGTTTCACATCCAAACCTGTTATCAGTTAAGAGAGCAACCACTGAATTGAGTTGCAAGGTTACCTTCAGGCAATTGATTGAAAACTAGTAGGTTGCTTGGGCAAAGTGTGTGACCAAGGAAGACTTGTACTTGCTTGAAGACAACAAGCTTGCATCCGAATTATTTTTGTGCTTTAAATTCAAGTTTTAATTCCCTAAAGATGTAATGTGGCATACTAGATTAGGACATCCCCATTCCCGTGCCTTGAACATCATGTTGCCTAGTATTTCCTTTAAAAGTGATTGTGAGGCTTGCATCTTAGGCAAGTTTGCAAAAATGTGTTCCAAGATCAAGTACTATTTATGAAAATTGCTTGACCTTAATCACTCTGATGTTTGGACTGCTCCATGTGCATATAGAGAACATCATAGATACTTTGTGATATTCATATATGAGAGTCTAAATACACATGGATCACACTGTTGCAATGTCAAAAGATTAGGGTTTTAGAAGGCTTTTATAAATTTTTAGAGTTTATGTGCCTAACCACTTCAATGCCAAGTTAATTTTTTTAAAATCAGATAATTGAGGGGAATACACAAGCAATGCATTTAAACAACACTTAGAAAAGCATGGGGTGATCCATCAAACCAGCTGTCCATACACACCTCAACAGAATGGTGTAGCTGAGAGGAAGAATAGCACACCCCATGGAGGTGGCCAAAAGCATGATGTTCCATACGAGTGTACCAAAAAGGTTTTGGGGAGATGGAGTGTTGAAACCTGTTATTTGATTAACAGAATTCCCCCCAGAGTCCTCCATGATCACTCTCCATTTGAGTATTCAACAAACCAGACCATCTATAGATCATATGCGTGTGTTTGGGTGTCTCTGTTTTGTTTGATACAGGAAGAAAAAGAACAGGCTAGACCCTAAAGTACAAGGGAAATGTTCATTGGTACTCCCTAAACAGAAAGGGTACAAGTGCTATGCACCATAGACTAGAAGATTCATGGTGTCTTAGGATGTGAAGTTGTAGAATCAAGAGGGTATTATAATGACAAGAGTTGGATGAGCTGGAAAACCTCTCCAATCAGCCTCTGATAGAGCAAGCAATCTTAGGCGTGTGATGGAAAGTCTTGGGGTCAGTATGCCTGAAGCAAGGGTGGAGACTGAATCAGAGGTTACATGAGGGATCACCACCGTCTACTGAAACTGAGTCAAGTATTGACGAGCATTGAGGTTCCTCACCTTGGATCATTACGGGGTGCAATGACAATCAGGATGGGCCACAATAGGATACTTCAGCAACAACTCATGATCAAGCTGAGCAACAACAACAAGAGGGTTCAAATCTTGATTGAGTAACAAAACAAAAGGAGAAGCACCGCTAAGTCTCATTCGGGTCTACTTCTAAACCAGCCTACTCAAAAGATTATAAGTCCTTTGTTAAGCCAAAAGAAGGATCCTCAGCAGTAGGTTTCCACGCGTGAAGACAAGGGCAAAGGACCAGAAACACCTACTAGGTCTAGAAATTGTCAAGTGCTTCAAGTGTCATGGCTTTGGACACTATGCTAATGAGTGTACCAACAAGAAGATCATGACCATTATCGAGAATGGAGAAGTAGTTTCAGAGGATGAGGATGATCTATTTGAGGAGGACGTTGACTACCATGTCAAAGGAGAGCTGCTAGTCACCAGGTGGAATCTCAATGTTCACCAAAGGCAAAAGAACATGACAGAAGAGAACCTATTTTTATACCAGATGTCTAGTCCTGGACAAGGTGTGTAGCTTGATCATTTGATAGAGGATGCTGCACAAACGTGGCAAGTGAGACACTAGTGAACAAGTTGGGCCTTACTGTCCGCAATCATCCAAAACCATACACATTCCAGTTGGCTAAGTGAAGAAGTGAAATGTGTGTCACTAAACAAGTGAAGGTGCCCCTGACCATTAGGAGATACCAGGATGAGATCACTGTGATGTTCTGCCTATGGAGGCTAGTCACATCTTGCTTGTGACTCATGGAAATATGACAAGAGAGCAGTACATGATGGCTACACGAACAAGACATTCCTTTGTTCACAACAAAACACACATCACTCTGGTTTCATTAACTCCACAAGAAGTGCATCAAGATCTGGTGAAAATTAAGATGAGAAAAGAAGAAGCTAATGGCCACAGTTCCAGCTTCACATAAGGAGGAGAGACAGCCAAGGTAAGTACTCACAACTTTTTGCTTGATCTAAAGAAATCAAAAGGCGTTGAACACTCAACAGCCCATGATTCTGGTTTTGTTTAAGGAGTTACTAACCACAGCTTGCTAACCATGAAGCAATTATTCCAAAAGAGATTGAGAGTCTTTTGGCAGGAGTTTAGGGATTTCTTCCAGAAATAAACCAATTAGTTTGCCACCCATCAGATGTATTGGAGCATCAATTGACTTTGTTCCAGGAGCCTCACTTCCAAATCGTCGCAGCATACAAGACAAATCATGTTGAGACGAAGGAGCTCAGAAAATTCAATGATCTCTTGGAGAAATGCCACTTCAGGGAGAGTATGAGTCCTTGTGATGTACCTGCTCTATTGGTACCGCAAGAAGGATGGAGCTGGCACATGTATGTGGATTGGCAGAGCCATCAACAACATTACAATTAAGTATAGACACCAATCCCTCGCTTAGAATGATATGTTATATGAGTTACATGGTTCATGTGTGTTTTCTAAAATTGATTTAAAGAGTGGTTACCACGCAAATTCCCTAATGAGAGGAACTCCAAGCTGATGGCACGGATAGATGGTCCATTCAGAGTGCTCACAGAATCAACAACAATGCTTACTTTGATTTATCTCCAGGTAAGTACACCATTAGCGCAACGTTCAATGTTTCTGACTTGATCCTTTGTTGCAGATGAATCGGATTTGAGGTCAAATACTTTAAAGGAGGAGGGGATGGTGTGGCCACCATTGGACCAGATGCAATCTCAGACCGAACCAGAGGCCAAGTTGGCCAACCAGACGCAGCCATACCTCAATTCAAACGCAAACATGAGCAAAGAAAACCAAAAAAACAAGGGAGGAACCTTAAGTGGGTGAGATACATAAGCTGATGGACGAGCTGGAGCGAGTAGACCCGTATGTAGGCCGACCTGGAACGAGTTGAGTAGAGGACTGGACCAGAATGCAGCTCAGTGTTCCTAAGTTTTGAAAAACAAACTGAAGACTCAACTTGGCGTGAAGACATTATGATCAAGAGAACATCAGGTAGATACAGTCTTCTTAAACAGACGGATGGACAGACTGGCCAACTTGAGGACAGTTTGATCTTCTCAACTGAACCTATTAGAAGATCAAAGACCAAAGCTCAGAGACAAGGTTTATTGTCTATGTTTGATCACATGAGACAAGAGGAGGATTTAATCAAGACTGAAATCAAACCAGCATTGTGGCTTTAAACATGCTTTCGATATACGTTAGTTTAAACCAGTTAAACGTCAAGACAATTAGATTAGGATTTCAATTCAGGGAAAACCAATTCAATTGGGTTTAGGATTAGGATTTCGATTAGGATTAGATTTAGACTATAACCAACCTTGTTTAGGATTAGGGCTGGACGTTTATTTTTATTAGCGCACACGTTGGTAAGTTGTTTCATTCATTCAATACACAGAACTTTCAGAAAACTGCTTGCCTCGTTTACTGCTTCTCTGTTTAGCTAACAAGAACATTTATCTTCCACCTAAAGGATAGGCAATTCCTTCTGACTCAATCATCGACAATAGAGGTAATCATGTGTCTTTGAGTAGCTACACATGCTCCAAGGCAATCCCATCGCCAAGGAGAGACAGTACATCAACAGATCCGAGTGCTAGCTAGCTCTCTAGATCGACGCCTCTATCCATTCCCGTTCAGTGATCCAGGAAGACAGGCTATCCAGACCGAGACCAGTTTATATTCTGAGAGAAAAATTGGGTTTTATACAAGAATCAGAAAAGGCCAATAATCTGAGGATCATCTTAGAGAATGCTTGGAACATTAGTTTATCAAGGGAAAAGGAGAGCACCAGAGCAGAGAAGCTACTCCTGCTCAGAGACTGAACAAGAACATCTGAAGAGTCACTCATCGCTGATCCTGAAGGAGAGAGAATCATCAACAGATCGAGTGCCAGTAGCCTCTAGATCGACCCTCTATCCATTCCCATAGTGATCCAGGAAAAACAGACTGATCCAGGCCGCTCCACTGATGG